>VYZW01035017.1:2432-109039 GCA_013401315.1 Balaeniceps rex | reverse complement strand
AAACTGAGTTATAGATTAGGAAGGGACATTCCACATGCTATATAATCTACATTTTTTTTAATCTTATTGTCTAAAAATTTAACAGTCATAATGTATTTTGGTAAAGGTTATAAAATGCTGTTTTCAAATCGTGTGTGGTTTTGTTAATTACTGCACACTCCATTGGAGTCAGAAGTTTTGATAAATCATTTATAAAAAAGCATTCACTATAAATCACTGTTGTTATTCAGGAGATATATCCCTCAGTTTCCTTCCAACCCAAATTATTCTGTGATACAGCAACAACCTAGTATTTGAGATCTAAATACACAACTTTGTGCAAAAATAGTGGTGACTACACACTCCTTGCATCTTGAAAAATGGGATGGCCTACTTCATAGAACAGGGGCAAGGAACTACTTCTGAGATTACTGCATATAAAGCCTATAGTTTCACAATAGGAAATTTTCAGCACTCTTCTCTTCCCCAAAAAATAGCACTGGAACTCATTCTTTTTCCCTGGATTTCATAAAGCAGCAATCTTTAGCTACTAAATTAATATGGAGTTTTATTTCTACATTGCTCTTCCTTGAAAGGCATTATACAGAAGCCACAGATCAACTATGATAATAAAAATAGTATGAAGACCATATTAACTTTCAGCAATTTACAGTTTGCCTAATATGCTGTAGAGCTAAAACCAGACCCAAACATATCACTAATGAAAATAAGCAGTGATTCTTACGTACATTACCTGTATATACTCTGAGCTAACGCTTCTGCGCAGACTTGCCAAGCATCCTGAGATATCTTCAGCTGCTCAAAATAGGCTAGTGCCTACAAACATCCAAGTAAGTTTCATTTAAAAAAAGAACGAACAAACCACACAGCAAGACATCTCATTCACACCTAGACTCACATTTAAACAGCTCTCCTTCAAAAAAACAAACTATTTGGATACATGCAAGTATTTGTATGACTCCCTAATTACCATAACACAAGAGTGTTTCTTCAAATGCTAGTATCATAGGTACCCATTTCCACTTTACATTCAATACAAAGATTTTTGTTACTGGAATATAAAAGCCAAAATCAGAAATGTTGAGGCTAGAAGGGACCTCTGGAGACAGGGTCAACTAGACGAAGTTGCTCAGAGCCTTTTCATTTGGGTGGAAATTCGCATCCAATTTAAAACTCCTTCCACAAATTCTAAAGAGAAAGGATTTAGATTTTTCACTGAAAACAACTCACTATTTTTGTTGCACCACTTTGGCTGTACTCTACACCTCAAGCTCAAGAAACATTCAAACACTGATCACCTGACAACTGTCAGTTTATGAATCTATTACAGAGACTGGAAAAAACTTCTGCCAAATTTTAGATAATCAGTTGCTTATCAGAATTTCTAAATAGCTTTTGACAACAGTTAACTTGATCTAATTGCTTTAAGATTTAGTGTGGCCTGTTGTATAAAACAGTAAAGTAACTTCTGAAACAGAGATTAGATTAACATTATTTCAATTCTAAGAATGCATGTATTTCAAGAGGGTTTTTTGGCTGTTGGTTTTTTTGGTTTTGTTTTTTTGTATTAGTTCATAATTGTTTCCATTCACCAAAGTAATTTCCCAAAGTAATTATTCAGTGAGTTGAAATAAGTTCTTAAAACAAGAATTCATTTCATGTAGGTTGTACTGGTAATTTTCTTATACTGAACAGTTTTACTAGAAATTGTTTGATACTTCCTTTACATGTTACTTCTTACATGAATAGTGAAAGGTAAGTTGCCTTTTACTATAAAATATTTCAAAATTAGGCAGACTACATAGTTAAAAGGTCAATAAATCTATAAGCTTCAAATTTTACAGTGATATTCTATTAACAGAACACTAAAGATTAGCTATATCCATCCTTTCAAAAAGGACAAATACCCAGAATGAACATATTTAACAGGCTGCTTAGCAATATTAGGCTGCATCAAACTACATTTTTGACTTCCTTATACATTCCAGGATTTGTTTTATGAACACAAAACCAAGGTATTAACATCCTCATTTCTGAAAGATTTTACCGGAAGTTATCTTGTAGACAGTTGAATGAACTTGATAATCAATCAGTAAGCAGAAATATTTACTCATTAAATAGTTATATAAATTGTAACACCTTTTCATAGGAGCACCTCTCTCATGAAGTAAGCAACTGTTACCCACATACCATGATTACTTTCTTAACCTACTCTACACTAATACAAGCTTCAGTACAGTTAAAAACACACATTTCATTAAAAGACACTAAAGGCAGGTAATCCATTCAAATAAAAAAAAAACCACATCTAAGAATTAAAAAGGCAATTGCAAGCATCTCATTGTTTTTAGTGGCTGCTTTTCATTCTGGCAACCTAGTAAGGAGCTGAGCAACAAGTACAAAGAACTGAAAGGACTGAAAAAGTCAGAGCCCAGAAAAACAAATACTACACATGTTAAGTGTAATTTCACAGAATTGGTGACACACGACCTTCAGCTTACACACTTGCGACATGACTTTGCTTTGTACTTGCCACCATGAATCCTATGTATCTGTTAACCAAAACCTCCCCCCTCAAAAATATGAGACTTTTGCACTGAAACAGCACCCCCAATTATTAGAGAGATAAGCAAGTTAATTACATACTCTTTGTCTGAAGTCTGCATCAGCATTTGGGTTTAGCCCTAGAAGGGCTTGTTCATCCATCTCTATTGCTATACTCTTTGTTTCCTACTCCTAACTGGTTTGCCCACTTCTAGAGGGGAAACTACGATCATCTGCAGATAGAGAAAGAGAAACTTTATTTGCTCAGCAGAACAACAAAAATTAAAAGCAGGACAGCAACAACCAGAGACTTTTGCCCACAAACCTCAAACACATAGTATGTACTCCACCAGAACATGAATGTGCATACTTCTGAAACAGACTATCAGAATTCCAAGTCCTTTAATCAATTTTTAAAAGTACTAAACTTATCGAATTAGGAAAATTTGAAGCATCCATATATTTCAGTTTTCTTGAAAAGAGCTAATATCATCTTAATTAACCGAGAAATGGCATGATGTGTACTATTCAACTGAAAGGCTTGAACTCAAAGTTTCAAGCATGCAGAGAAGGTTTCAACAAGATACAACATAAGCATAAATCTGCTACTTAAATGATAGACCACTGTATTTTTTTTCCCCCACAAACTTCACAACTGAAAAAAAAAAAAATCTCTAATCATCTCTAATATTGTTAACATGCTTCATAAACCCTAGGGGGGGCCAAGCCATTAGGTCGTCTTTCTTCTAAAGCAAGCACACAAGAGAAGTGTCTTAGAAATTAACCACAAAATACATCATACTGAGTTGTTAACAAAGTTTTCTGTTCCTGCTAATGGGTGCTGATTTACTAGCAATGATTTTTATTTAGAAAATTCAGCGTAAAATTAACAAGCAAGCTAGACAAATGTTCTAAAGATAATGCACCTCTACAGGCTGTTCTGCAATGCTCTGCTAAAACATAGTGGATTAAAAAAAAAAATCTTTGCCAAATACTAGGATGGGGGACAAAGAGGGGACAAAAATCCATCTATCCTTCAAAGCCCCCCCTCCTTGGTAACATAGTTAATCAGTCCTGAAATAAGGCCTTGTTACATAAGTATGTAGGAGGCAGGGGAAAGGAAGACAGACAAGAGGAAGAGATGAAATACAAAGGAGCTGTGGTTTGAAGCTGCCTACATGCCTATAGGTAGAACTTCTGATTTCTTAGTATTGCGTGTCTTGTGCACACTCTATGTTCACCCTCCCCCACTAGAAGAAAGGTGGCACAGTGACAACTGACAGCAAGCATGCCTGAAAAGGAGAGCCCAAAATTTAACATGGTAACAGACAGTCATTTCTATAAAACTCATTAAGGAATACACTACAACAAAATGCAGCATGAAAAGCAATTTAATAAGAAAAACTGAGTTCGTACCAAAAAAAATTGCAGGCTGCAGCAGTACAGAAACCAGAAAATCTGGAACAAAGTGATGACTCGTGGCAAAACAAGCTTCACACACTGCCTCATGACACAGAGCAATCCCGCTCAGGGTTTAAACCTTTAGGGATTAAAGTTGCTCTGCTGAGTCTTCTCCCTCTGTGTCCCCAGCCCCCAGCTTGTTTTCCCTGTAATCAACATCCAAAACAGCCAGATTAAAATAAAATAAAGGTAAAAAGCTGCAGGGAAAATTTTCGGGGTTGTTTTTTTTTTTTTTTTTTTTTTTGGTTAACAGCATCTTTCAACTGGGGTCTGGTCCAGAGTTATAAAAGTAAAACTATTTAATATACAGAAGCATATTTTTGGTGTATTTTCCTGCTGATATCACTACATTATCTGGCCAAAAGGTAATAATCTTCTACCCCTGGGTGACAAGTTTTGCTATTAAAAATAACCTGTCTCAAACATGTATTCTCTTCACTTGTTTAGCTAGCAGCAATGCCAACCAGTTCTACTAATTTTGTATATGCTACATGAGCATACTTAAAATTTCATCTTCTACCGTATATCCTTTTCTAAGAGTTTCAGCTTGACTAGCCACCTCTAGAAGACAATTAATGAGACAGTCTATTTGAATGAGCCTTTTGAGAAAGCTAACAAAATAGCTTCTCATGCTAAATGGTTTTAGTTAAGCAGGTAGCTTTTCTACCACAAATCTATTTTACCAGCCAGTTATACTTCAAAAGCAAAAATCGAACTGCAATTACAGTACTTACAGTTTGCAAAATCCATTGCAAGATATACTCAGCTATAACATCAAGTATGTAATTAAAGCAAGTTTTATTTACAAAAATAATCAATAACATTAATAGTTAATATCAGCTGTGTAGAAAGTATTGTCTGATTTACGTAGAGACGCTTTTTTTATTAAGCAGTGCACTATGTTGGGTGGCAAACTGATCTTACTGTAATTAGGAGGGTGCAGTTCCTTAATAATAAGTGAAGTCATACAGGTATACGTATCTCTCATCAGGGTAGTTTATTCTCTTTCACAAATTAATACTTATAAATGCATTTGATACTAGAGGCTGCTTTCATACAGGAAAGCAGGAAAAAAATGGTAGTCACACTTCAAGTGGAGAAGATTGCCCAGCTTAACAATACTAACATCATCAAAGCTGTGTGACTCACGTCCAGATATGCCCTAATAATGAAAGCGTTCAGATCATTTTAACTACAGATGCTAACCATGGGAACAATCAGTAGTTAAAGAATACTTCATTTACAGCACTCATTTTAGGTATTTACAATATCGTGACAGCACATTATTCTAACAAAACAAAGACAGTAAAAGATCATCTTTCACATTCTTTTTTGATCTCTGTTTTGCTTGCTGCAAATCTTGAGTGTATTTACAGACTCTTAGGCTCTACAGCCTTTACACTGGCCTAACATGTTAAAATGAACAGCTGTGTAATTGTAGCTACTTCGAGAACTTTTCAACTGGACTAGAAAGTTTCTCTTTCTGAAAGTGATATATTAGGTCTTCGTTTCAGTCACGTTCTTACTGGCCAGGAATTCCCCGTGAGGAGCAAGGCCTTCTTGCCCCCCCCCACGGGCTCGGTCAAAGAGCCCAGCCTCCCCTCGCTGGAGGGCCAACACCACGGCGTAGCTCAGCCGAGGAGGGTAATCAGGCATTCACACCCTACCGCGGCCAGATCTGCGGCGAAGACACCGGGGCTGCAACTTAACCCCTTCAGCCCCTTGGCGGGGCCGCCACGGAGTGACAAAGCACTCCTCCTGCGGCGTGCGGCCGCTCTCCCACGGCGGGACGGCGGGGAACCACAGTACTGAAGCACGCCGAGAGCAGCAGAATATGGAGGTGCAGGGGACGTCCCTCCCCTCACGTTGCAGACCAAGGGCTTACGGTTACTTCCTTCCCCCGCCGGAGCCATAACGGAGGACGGCTACCGAGGCAGCTCCCGCAGCACGCGAATATAACCGCACCGCAAACTACAGCGTACATTAGAAGAGAAAAATTCCGATATTTTTCCCGGCCGCACGCACACACCCCCAGCCCCCACTGGCTCACCGAGGACCGGCCCGGCGGGGACCGGCCGACAGCGGCACCCCCCACTCCCCCAGCAGCGGGGCCGGGCGGGTGGGGAGGCTGCGGCGTCTCCCCCGCTTCCCCAGAGCCTCACAGTTGCGGAGGAGGCGGCGCCGGGCTGACTGGAACCGGCCGGCTGACTTGAGGGAGCCCGCCGCCACCGCCACCTCAGCGGCGACGCCCGCGGGCGCCCACACCGCCCCTTCTCCGCCGCTGAGGCGCCGCGGCCCCCTCCAACGGCCGGGGAGGCCCAGCCCCCGCCCCGCCACCGCCGGGCTGAGTCACCCCGCGCCGCGCATCCCGTCCCGTCCCCGTCCTGTCCCCCCACCGTTACCTTCCCGGTCACTCCTCCATCGCGGCGGCGCTGCCGGCTCCCACCCCAAAAGCTCCGCGGCCGCCACGAGCATAGGGAGCGGGCCGGGCCAGGCCGCGCCGCCTCGGCTGGCGGCAGAAGGAGGAGCGGGGAGGAGGAGGACGCCCAGGGGAGGTGCCGTGGCCCCCGCGCGTGCGGAACGGCCTCCAGGAAGGGAAGGGAAGGGAAGGGAAGGGAAGGGAAAGGAAACGAAGCTGCCGCTGCCCTTGCCCCCGCCCCTCGGCGGGGCCGCCGCGCCACAGAACTACGGCTCCCAGCGTGCCACGCAACACCCTCGCCACTAGCGCTGCCTACCTCCCTCACCGCCGGTGCGGCCCAGCCGCAAGGCATGCCAGGACGCACCACCCCCCCAGCCCCGCGGCACACTGGGAGGCGTAGTCCCACCCCCTGCGGCGCGTGGGCGTGGCCTCCAGTGCCCCGGCCCCCGCCAGGACCGCGGCGAGCCTGCTGCCGGTGCTGATCCTCCCTGGTACCAGCACCCCGCGGCACTGTAAAACCAATTGCACCCATTTAATAACCCGGGACTGGTCTGTTTCGCCCCCGAACNGAGGGGGGCGGCGGGGGGGCCGGTCGTGCCGCTGCAGGCTCGGTGCCGCTGGTGCGAGCTCCACGGTCGCGACAGGAGTGACCTGCTGGGCGACTCGCACAAGGACGGGCCCGAGCTCACGTGCTGCAAAAGCACAGGCACGGGCTTGTCTGTGAGGAGACGAGTAATCCAGCTGTGTCTGCAAACGTGACGCTAGCCTCTTCCGCAGATTGTTCTGCAACGAAGCAACGTATATGGGGGAGGTTTGCGTGATTCGACGCCTGCGTGTGTGCGGAATCAGACTTAAACAAAAGACTAAACGCAAATAACTGCAGCAACAAGATGCAGCTGTTTACGAAATCCTTACAGCATTGTTGCTGTTACAGTATATTTCGAGGCAAAAACCGTTCACATCTCACGGCAACGGCAGCGCAGCTTTCAAAACCACGAGGTGCATGCCACTTGGGAAACTTTAACTCGTCATTACTGCAGAACTGTTTCCCGTTCATAGTGCACGGGAGTGCAAGTACTCGGGACCAGCCGTGAAGAAGAGGATCCCATCAAACTGAGCGCGTAGGGGGATCCACAGGGGCAACCTCACGGTAGCCAGCAACCCCGGTCTCCCACGGCGCCACGGGTGAGAAAGGTTCCCCCGGCAGCCCTCCGTGGTCAGCTACCGCCCCGAGGGCAGCGCGGCGCTGGCTGCCTCCGCCTGGGGCCTCCCCGCCACGTCCTCCGCGGCAACGCGAGCAGGGCCGGCGGGACACGGAGTCACGCGCAGCCGGCCCTCTTCCTACTGGGACCGGGACCATGAGGGTCCGCGGCACTGCTGGCTCCAGTGCGCAGGGGAGGACGAGCGTCCGCGGCCGGCCTGGCCGACTGCCGGGCTGCTCCCGCCGCCGGCCGGGCCCGGACCAGGCCACGCGGCCCCCGCCGGCCCGGAACTCAGCGCTGGTCGCCGCGGGCGGAGACTGACGGCTGACTCCTCCAATCGCGCTCTCCTCCCAGCCAATGGGCGGAGAGGCCGGCCAGGGGCGGGGCTGGCGGCGGGCGGGTGACGTGAGGCGGCGGCGCACGCGGCCTTTCCTTTCCTGCGGGCCGTGGAGGAGGCAGCACCATGAAGGCGTCGGGCACTGTGAGTGAAGGCCGGGGCGTGGCGGGCACGGTCGGCACCGGGACCAGGGCCGAAGCCGAGGCGGCCGTTGGGAGGGTGGCGGCGCGGGCTTGTGGCGCTGGAGAGCGGCCTCTGCGCGCCCGAGCGGTCCTGCCTGGCCCTTGAAGGAGGCGAGCGGCCAATATGGCGGCGGCGCTGCTCTCGCAAGACGCGTGAGAAGGCCGTGCCGCCCCTGGGCGGAGGGCCGTGATCGGCGGGCGGCGCAGCTGGGCCCGCGGGGCGATCCGACTGGGCCGGTGGTCTCCTTCTTTCCCTGGGTTGGCCTGCTCTCGCCGCCGTGCACATACGTGGAGCCGCCGTGCCTTCCATGGGGTCTGCCCGCGGCGGGGCGGGGTCAGGCTGGCGCGGGGGTGGCTCGGCGGCGGCTGGGCCGGAGGCGTGGAGGGGTTCACGCTGCGGACGGCCTGTCTTTCGTCTCCGTCTAGCTGCGGGAGTACAAGGTGGTCGGGCGATGCCTGCCCACGCCGAAATGCACGACCCCTCCTCTCTACCGCATGCGGATCTTCGCTCCGAACCATGTTGTCGCCAAGTCCCGGTTCTGGTACTTCGTTTCTCAGCTGAAGAAGATGAAGAAGTCTTCCGGAGAGATTGTGTACTGTGGCCAGGTGCGGGATTAAAAACGTAAAAAAGTGGGAGATTTGTAAGGAATTCCAGCTGGTACATGTGGAACGAATTTATATGAAGCGCTGTTATTGGGGTGAGGTTGAAATTCATTTATCCTTCAGTTGCTCTGAAGCTGAGTGACAAATTCTTTTTTTCAAAGTGGTAGGATATGTCCGGTAAACTAAAAAGAAACTTACTTCCCAGCACTTCAGAGTTATGAACTATGCCAATAGTCAGTGCTGCTCTCTGGTTCTTACGTGTGCTTCATTGTGGAACATACCTTTTAAGAGTCATCTGGACATTCCTAATCCTTGGAAAGTAGATATTTGTATGCTTACAATCTTCTGCCTTGATGCTTAAAGGACATTCTTGAGAACTGAGATCTTGTGTGTATTTTTCTTTCCACGCTGAACTACTAAAACTCTTCACTCTGAATTACCAAGACTTGAATGTAGCTATGTTGGTGTGGGGAAAGAGAGCAAGTAGTTGTTTTTGACAATAAAACTTATCACAGTTGTTTCATTCGGGCTCTAAAATATTTATTCTTAAACTTGTAAAATGCTGATGATGTACTGTCTCTAACTACTTTTGTGCTTTTGTGTAATTCCAGGTGTATGAGAAGTCCCCTCTGCGGGTAAAAAATTTTGGTATTTGGTTGCGCTATGATTCTCGTAGTGGAACTCACAACATGTACAGGGAGTACAGGGATTTGACCACGGCTGGTGCTGTCACTCAGTGCTGTAAGTACACATGACTGAGGTATAAAATGGTAGGGCCAGTGTATAAGCACAAGATTAAATCTTAAACTGGGCATAAAGCGTGCTGACTTGATCCATGATAAGATAACTGACACACTGGAAAAATAAAGTGGGGAGTTCCCAGAGAAGTCCATAGATGTTTATGTATGATGTATGTGATATCTTACTCATTACCACTCTATACAGTTTCTCTAGCTCAAAATATTCCCTCTTCATCTTGGTGTGACTTTCTACAATTCTAGTACTGAGTTTTGCTATAGAGACCGAGAGTTTCATGACCTTTTAGGTGCTGTATATATTTCTTGCACTATGTTTATTGTTCTAAAATAATTGAGTATATTCCCAAGTCTTGTGGAGGGAATATTTCAGATATCATGTGGAACATACTAGCATCTGTCCTTCGGAGAGCAAGTAAAAAAGAAAAAAGTCATGGGGCGGGGGGGAATCTGTGTTGCTCCAAAATCTCATTGCCTCAGTTCAGGGAGAATTAAAGGTTGTCCTGATTTCAGTCTGTTATGTGAAGTACTTGAGGGGTAGACCATTTGTATAGCTGATGCTGTTGATATTTGAATCCAGAATTGTTATAAACACTACAGAATGCACATAAAAACCCAAAGAATATTGTTCTTAATAATGATATTCTTGTCATGTGTGCAAATATTAAATGTATCTTGTCGCCTTTCAAAAGCTGAAGTGCTGTTGAAAGTGAAATTTAAGGTTCTACACTAACTTACAATAATTCCTGTTAACTGACATACTGAAGGACTGCTTAAGAGACCTGAGAACTTAATTTGTCATGATACAATGACTTTGATACTTCTATGTTCAAGAATATTTTTGACAAGTAAGTTTTTAATGGGTATGTTAGATCTTCATGGGAAGCATTGTAAGCACAACAGTATTTCAACAGGCATATCTTATGGAACTAGCTATGGACATCACGGTTTGAAGGCAGTGATTGTCACTGCCACTGGGAGGAATTTTCAGGTAGCCCATGTACAGATGGCTTCCTCCTGTTCTGAAAACCTAATCATGTGGGCTTAATGTCAATTCACGTTTCTATCACTTGTCAATTTTAAGAAAAGATAACCTGAGATCCTACCTTTACTTGCACCTTCCTTTTGGAAGGGAAATTTTTTTGAATTTCGCATGTCTTTCTAGTAATCGTATTTCAGTGTTGATTCTGAATCACGGTTTTCTTGTGCAGAAAATGAAATAGTCCCACATAGATTACTTCTGTACATGTGTACCTTCTTGAAATCAAGCAAGAAGAATAAGATGGCACTTTCTTGGAGGAGTTCGGTTATGAGTTCCAGGAAGAATTTGCTGCTGCATGTTGGTTCTGTGATATTTCTGGCATCCCTTTAGATACTAAAACCAGTGTGATGAAGTAGAATTAAAAGTTGTAGATGGTACTATAAACATTTCCTGAAAAGATGGTAGTAAGGTTTTTTTGAACTGAAAATGTCTTAAGATTTATTTTTAATGAGTTCTCTTGTTACAGACCGTGATATGGGAGCCCGTCATCGTGCCCGTGCTCACTCTATTCAGATCATGAAAGTTGAGGAAATTGCTGCTAGCAAGTGCCGTAGACCAGCAGTCAAGCAGTTCCATGTAAGTGAAGTGACACTGCAGTGGCTGGTGGGTCCTGATCTAACACGGGACTGGAAGTGGGGAGCTCTCTTGTCTGGTACAGGTTTGCTTTGCAGGCAAAAACAGGGAGGGAACCAAACTTGCATGCAGAGGTTTACAATTATGTTATATTATGATCAAGACTTTTAACGCTAGAACTGTTTGAAAGAAAGTAAAACTAAAACAAATACATATACATACTATGTTGCAGAAAACTTGCCTTTAACTGGCATTTGTTTCGAAAATAATTGCAAAACTCAGGCATCTGTTAGCTCCTAGGAAGTATATCTAATCTGTGGATGCATTGCTTCCGTATATATAAGTTAGCAGTTGAATGTAGCTTAGCTATTTATTGTAAACTCTCTTCTGTGTTCATTGAGTATCTCAGTTAACATAGAAACATTTTTCTTGCAGGATTCTAAAATCAAGTTCCCTCTGCCACACAGAGTTCTGCGTCGCCAGCACAAACCACGTTTCACCACCAAGAGACCAAACACTTTCTTTTAAATACGAAAACGTGCTATCAGCTCTGTGTTGTAATAAAGGTCTTATTTGAACCTTTGACTCCCAGTTGTCTTCTGGAAACAGTGTCCTGGATACCTAGGAGTCCCCCTTCCTACTCTTTTTCTGTAAACTATTGGTAGCCTACTGTTTACAGCTATGATTGCCTTGAAACAGGTGAGTGTTTCGGGTGCTGACTTAAATTACCAAAATATCTCATCAATAAACCAGAATTTTAATAATGAGCTTTCCAGGTCAGAGCAAGTCTGTTGTCAAGCAGCTATAAAATCCTGTATTCGTTTTGTCCCTTAGGCAGCTTTTTGTGCCTGCAGAACTCAAACTTGTCAGCTGTAAGAATAAAGACCTCATAACTTCAGTTAAGCTACTTCAAGTCTTTAAGCATTTAAAGCCAAAACTGTGGTTCTGATGTGACCCTTTTCAAGGATGTTATGCACCATTCTGAATTAACTAATGTACGCATACAGAGGTGCCTGTTCCTAGGAATGAGAAGTGATGAAGGGCTTGGCAGACTTATCTTTGATATGAGACTAATTGTTCTGATGAAAATTAATTTTTATATCCAAACCCAATCCTTAGTCTACCCTATTTACAATATAATGCCACAGTGGAAAAAAAAATGCTGCAGACACTGTCTAGTTAAGGTTAATTAAAAAGGCTGCTTCACATCTAAAGCCATTTTTTGCATCTGGTGCCTATTTTAAATCGCAGTGTGTTTTGAGTGTTTCCTGGACAAGGGATAGGCAGCTAGTTTAATTAGTATATGGGTCTTGCCTGGAGTTAGAGAACTGATGCTGTGTTTTGTCTAAATATCAGCTTAAAAACAAATGTAGCCCTGAGTAGATGTGAGGATATCCTGTCCAGAAAGGAAACTGGGAATGTTTTAGTTTTGGGGCAGCTGGAGCGCTGCAACTCAACCAGGAGAGGAACTGTTGATGTCAAGCGAGAGCCTTGCTCAGCATAAGGCAGGTGGCTGTTTGCCAGAGCTGGACCAGCCAGTGCTGCTGCAGCGGCCCCCCTTCCGCGGCAAAGGGGGGGAACGAGGTCACCCGCAAGACCTTATATTTTGGAACTGTTTAACAGAAAGAACGATTTAGCGTGAAAACGGGCTTCAGATTGAAGTTTCACAAAAAACAACACAGCAGAGCAGAGGAGAGCTCGTTACGGGAACAGGTGCCAGCGTGGCCAACCTGAAAGCATTGACGGGCATTACGAAACAGGCCAACCCACCAGCAGGGCATCAAACACCGCTGTGATTCTCTGCGTTTGCCCGCTGCCTTTGGAGCCTCCAGGGCTCGGGGCTTCCACGTTCTCTGAGCGAGGACGCCGCTGGAACACGCCGGAGCTAGCGGCGAGGCCGACCGGCCGTTAAGCGGGCCGTTAAACGGGCGGCGCGAGTCCCAGCCCCTCACGTGACCCACAGCCAGCTTACCCCCGCCTGCCTCGCTGGTCACGTGACAAAGGGCAGGCGCGTGGGGAGAGGCGGTGCGAGCTTCTTCCCTCACGCGGCCGCGGCGCCGGACCCGGAAGTAGCGGCCGTTGTGGAGGCGGCGGCGGCGGCGGCGGCACCACCAGCAGCAGCAGCAGCAGCAGCAGCAGCAGCGCCACCACCGCCACCACCACCAGCACCACCGCCACCGCCGGGCGGGATGGGGGAGTCGATCCCGCTGGGCGCGCCGGTGCCGGTGGAGCAGGCTGTGCTGGAGACCTTCTTCTCCCACCTGGGCATCTTCTCCTACGACAAGGCCAAGGACAATGTGGAGAAGGAGCGGGAGGCCAACAAGAGCGCGGGGGCCAGCTGGCTGGCCCTGCTGGCCGGGCTGGCGCACCTGGCCGCCGCCGAGAAGGCCTACCACAGCATGACCTTCCTGGGCCAGAAGCTAGGTACCGCCGGGCCGCCGCCCCTCGCGCCCCGGGAGGAGGGATCTCTTCCCGCTCCCCCCGTCCCTGGGGCCCCCTGTCCCCCGGCCCTCTCCGGGCCGCCCCTCCCTCACGCCTGAGGTGGCTGCTGGGGGCAGCGGCGCGCCCGCGCCTGCTCACGGCCTGCCCCAGATTTAGCTCCGCGGGTGTCGGCAAGCGCGGTAGGGAACGGGCGGCTGCCGCAGCCCTAGGAGGTAATCTGTCAACCGGTAGTTGCACAGTGCTAGGTACCTGAGGACCTTGGCCTCGGTGAGGTGCGTGTCGGTGCGACTGGAACACGGTGCTAGGTCAGCAAATGTCCACGGGCCCGGTGAGAAATCGGCTATGCCATTTGGGCTATCCCTAAAGAATAAATAAGAGTGCAGGTGCCGTGCAGGTGGCGCAGTGGCTGTGCAAATAGGTACATCTCTTTATTGGCTGGTAGGCTACCTACCTGCCGTTCCCAAGATTTAGTCAGAGGTGTTTCTCTGCTGGGATGCTCTGGTGTAGATTCTGGCAAAGGTGAGCTCAGTGGAGTGACCAAAGGGTTAAAGCTTTTTCACATCACAGTTCCAGGGCCTAATATTAATGTGTAAGTACATGTGTAAGTAGTCAGGGCTAGAGATAGCCTCCTAAAAATTGTTATTCATGTAGCCTCTGCAGGATCTCGGGAAGTTTTGGCCACAATCTTGGCTCCTTCTTGTTCTCTCAGTATGTGAATAGAAAAATCCCAAACTGGCACAAAATGAGCTGTCATCATGTTGCCTTCTGGGCAAAGCTGCTTATTTTCTCTTTGAACTGCAGACTGGCATGGAAAATGGATCAAGGGATATGAGTCTGAAGTGTAATGCAGTAAAGCATTAAGAAAATTCTGCTTTGGTGTTTAAGTAGTGACTTGAAACTATTTTATAATAAGATCTTTACAGACAAAACTCTATCTATAAGGCTGACTTTAAAAAGTGAATTTGGTGCTTGCAGAAAGGATTAAATTGACAACAGAAGGGACAAAGTTTTGTTTGTTTATATACTTCATGAGCAACAGCAATAGATGATTCTTCATCCTGCCCATGACCTGGGGGCAACTCTTGGCTTAGGAAGGTGGCTGTTTCACGATGATAACCAATTCTCTGCCTTTCTGCCTCAAATTGCTGAGGTCGCTTTTGAACATTATATGTGTAAAATGGATGTGAAAAAGACTATCCACCATTACAAAATTTATAAGTAGTTTCAAAGTGGAACCTAAATTTGGAATCTCTTTAAAAGTTCTGCAGATTCAGTCCCTGTGATCCTTGCTCTACTGCAGCTGTTGAGTGCCACGGAGGCACATAAGGCCATTTGTAAATAGAAATTATGAAGTAAGGTTGGTACCTTTGTACAATCTTTTGGTAGCATCAGAGTTAAATATCTTGTACTTTGACCCTCTACTTTGTCTTTTTTTTTTCTTTTTTAAATTCCTCATAGTGTTGAGTGGGTAGAGAGAAGCATAGACTTCTTTTTTTTTTCCCCCTCAGTTTTAGTTATGGATTAACCTGCACTGTGGTCTCACTGAGATAAACTGTGATTGTTTTCCCTTTGAATTCTGGTTTATACTAAGATTGTGTAGGGACTGGAAACACTTGGTTTGTGCACACAAATGTCACATGTTTCCCATGTAAAGGTTGCTTTGCAAATTGAGTGCCTTGTGATTGAAGAGGTATTGTTACGGGAATTCTCTTGAAAAGATCTAGAGTTATTAATAGGAGTGAAGGCTATTAAAATTTCGTGATGACTTGATTCTTCTGACTTGCACAGATAACAGTATTTCCAGGTCATGTATCATAGTACATGTACATTTGTACATGTACAAATTTAATTGAACCCTTGTTTTCTGAAAGGTCATGCCATAACTGAGGCAGATGTGAGGGAGTTGAAGTTTCGCAGCAGTCATTGGCTGCTGAGACATGAATTGGGACAAGCGTAACTTGCATGAAATTACATAAAGTACTTCTGAGTATATGCTATGTGTAATTCAGTTACTTGCAAAATAATACACTGAAATTTGTTACTTGATTAAAAAAAAAATGCTGTGATCAAACAATGCTTAGGAACACCTACGGGAAAACAAGTGTGGCTATATACAATTTTCCAGTATTGCTGTCTATCTTTGCTGTCCCTGGATTTTGGTAATACCTCCATATTTATCTGAACAGGTGGTCAGTCATTCTTCAGCCGAAAGGACTCCATCCGAACCATCTACACATCTCTGCATAATGAGCTGAAGAAGGTGGTGGCGACGGGTCGCAATGCACTAGGAGGAACAGCTCCTCACTTGGAAGAGCTGCTTTCTCACCTGTCTGAACAGCTCTGTTTTTTTGTTCAGGCTCGGATGGAAATTGCTGACTTCTATGAAAAAATGTACACGCTCAGCACCCAAAAGTTCATTAACTCTGAGGAACTGGTAAACATTTTGGAATCCATCTTAAAGAAATACAGCTCAAGGTCAGTGCTTATTTGCTGGCAGTAAGTACTCAGACATATGATCTGTAATAAATTACGTTGAGGTTCAAAGGAAGCCTACTTTGACTGCTGAGCAGCACAGCCCCTTGCATGAATTAATGCATGAAGTCAGCATTGGTCAGCAGCATCAGATGCGTGAAGTCTCAAAATATGGCTCCTCTGAAGATGA
The DNA here is from genome assembly GCA_013401315.1 of Balaeniceps rex. Lineage (NCBI taxonomy): Eukaryota > Metazoa > Chordata > Aves > Pelecaniformes > Balaenicipitidae > Balaeniceps > Balaeniceps rex. The sequence continues at coordinate 92,817 of VYZW01035017.1, read as the reverse complement.
AAAATAAAAAAGAGAGAGTGTTTCCGCTCATCGTGTTCTAGGAGCCGTCTTCTCTATTCCTTAATTAATACTCTCTGCATGTTCATATTCAGCAGAGAGGAAGGGTTAATTTTCCTTATAAAAGTTGTAAGACTTCTTGCATTTTTTCATTAGGAGTGGAGGGGAAACAAGACTTAATTCCATATGGACTTCAGTAAAATTGATATGTAAATAAAACAGATATTTGTGTGACAATTTTACTTTGACTAGAATATATGTCTGCTTAATTCTAAAAGCTACACCATCACTATTTGGCCTACCTCATAGGGTTTTACGGTGCTCTGTTATCACTTCTCTTGAGAGGTATTGGAGCCAGTAGAAGGAACACCTCTGAGTCTTTGGTCCCTGCTGTTATGGTTTCTTGAAGTTAAGATCTAATAGTTCCTGTAACAAGAATCCCAGGATGTTTCTGGGGTTGTATTTCACATCTAAAACATGCGAGCCTTGAAAGTGATGGCAGTTTAAAAAAGAGAGAATTATTGAACGCTTGTCAACAAAGTCAAATTCTAGCTCTGTATTTTAAAGCAAAACTAGGTAGCCATTGTAGGAAGATAACTTTCAAATATAGTTTAATTTTTTTAAATCTTTCTTGGTGAAATAGTGTCTAAGACGACATTTGGGGAGGATATTCTGAGGTCTTATTTTTTCAGTTACGACTTTTAAAGTGTACACCTAGGAAAAAACAGAATAATTCAGTGCTGCTTTCTGACATTCCAAATCTAAGCACTGCAGCTGACTCCCTTATTTTTTTTAGGAATAACTTAGGCAAATTGCTATGTAATTTTGCTATTTGAAAATCAAAACTAGTCTATATGATCTTACTAGTGATTGTTTTGCAGTTCTTGGTTTGTGAACCCTTACAATATCAGGACTGTTAGTCCAATGAAAACTGAAACTTACATATTTTTTTCCTTGGTGTGATCAACATTAAAGAGTAAAGGGAGGTAAATGTTTGGCTTTTTTTTTTTTTTGAAAAGTTGACTTATGTTGTACACTGAGCATTGCCATCCATTCTGAGCATGTGCTGAGTCAACAGTACTGTTAAAAATCTGAAAACCAAAACGGATACTTTGATGAAGTGACTGGAGACATATATGAAATGTTTTACTATACTATTTAAATAAATTTCAGTGATGTGCCTGTACTTCTAAGGCATTATTATAACCGCTTTAAAAAAATAAGCAATGTCTCCCTGGGAAAAATACTGATGATTTTGCTTTGGGGTAATGAGCAGGCTCTAAGATGGAGACACCCTAAGATGCTGTTAGAGCTAATTCAGTAGCTGCTGTGTGGTCCTCCCCAGTCATGTACNAGAGTAAAGGGAGGTAAATGTTTGGCTTTTTTTTTTTTTGAAAAGTTGACTTATGTTGTACACTGAGCATTGCCATCCATTCTGAGCATGTGCTGAGTCAACAGTACTGTTAAAAATCTGAAAACCAAAACGGATACTTTGATGAAGTGACTGGAGACATATATGAAATGTTTTACTATACTATTTAAATAAATTTCAGTGATGTGCCTGTACTTCTAAGGCATTATTATAACCGCTTTAAAAAAATAAGCAATGTCTCCCTGGGAAAAATACTGATGATTTTGCTTTGGGGTAATGAGCAGGCTCTAAGATGGAGACACCCTAAGATGCTGTTAGAGCTAATTCAGTAGCTGCTGTGTGGTCCTCCCCAGTCATGTACAGAATATTTCTGAAAAAAGTGGGGAGAATGGTATCTTCCTTTAGTCCTTCCTTTAGTTTCTTCATATCTCAGATCAGTTTCTGGGGGCTGTTATGTTGACATGTGTTGGCTGGGAGGCGTTTCTGTTTTACAGTCTGTTGACCCTCTCAGGTGAAAGGTCAAATAAACTTGTCCTTACCCAGTCTCTTCCCTCTGTCAATATATTCCTCACTTGTAGTTGAGGATGTGTGCCATTATTTCAGCCAACTGTGCTAGGGCCAGACAGGGCATCTGTTCTGTAGATAGGTTCTGGCCTTGGTTTCTTTCCTTTACACCTAAAAATAGCTTTTCAGATAATGTAGAGCAAATAACTGCTTGCTGGTAAAGGAATGACAGAATTAATTGACTGTCAACAGTTGAGTCATATTGTCTGTAGCTGAAAAATCATTAACTCTTGAACAGCTCTTTAAAGCTATTTTGTTACTACTTATTGCTGGCTTGTACGCAGCCAATACTAGACATTTTCCTCTCTGCTTTTCTAGAAAACACAGCTGGAGAAGTAACTTTTCCTGAGTTTTTTAACTGTCGGTTTGGGTGGGACCTTAACTGAAATAATTAAAACAGCATCAGAAGCAGGATCCTTTAAAAGCTTAGTATAAAATGAATAAGTAACTAGTAACCCTACGTTGATGTAATTATTTTTAAGTGTTGAATGTTTTTCATGTAGTCAGCATGTAAATACATGCATGCACACGTGATCTATGGAAGGAAATAAAAAGCTGTAGAAAAATGAGGCTTCTTCATAGTCTGCAAAACAAAACTCTAGCATCCCTCTGCTTTTGAGAATGATTAGGGAGAAAAAAATAAATTTTTCCAATATATTTTTAAGTTCTTAACACTCTGGCTTCTTGAAATATTGTAAAAATCTGTCTGTTTTAAGTGATACTGAGCTCAGTCAGATGCTTCTGTGTTATGAAAGTTAACTGCAGCAGATATACTGAGAACATAACCTGTTATTTTACTCTGCGACCATATCAAGCTTCTCGGCTGTGGCTGAGGTGTGTATTTCTGGATTAAAACAGTTTCGCAAATCCTGCTGTGCAGTGAAACATGAAAATAGCTATGAGCCATGAAGCAAAGTAAAGTGGGAAGCCGTACATCATAATGTTAATCCAGGAGACTTGGCAGTGATTTTTAATTGCTTTTAAGGTTGAGGAATAACCTTCTTGGTCTGACTGCAGGTGTGTTGAATACACTGTGCTAAGTGTGCACTTGATGGGAATATTTGGAATAAATAATGTTGCATAATGCTTTTTTCCCCCCCTTTCTAATACATGGCAACATAACTGTTTTCTGTTGAATACCAAAACCACTGGAAATATATATAATGTTGACTGTTAGCAGAATATTATTGTTAATTGACTCTTGTTTGTTCGAAGAAATGTAAATATACTCTGGACTTTTCATCTCGCCAAAGTAGCCAGTAATCACTGTGTCTCTGCTTTAGTAGGTAGATATGATGGTTGCTGACATGTACTGTGTACAGAAGGTGTCTGGGCACCCAACCTAGCCTGTTTGCAGAACATGGTTTATCGACTGATTTATGATATTTGTCATTTCCGTTTCTTCAAATAAATTTGCACTTGCGTCTTAATAGAAAATCCTTTCAAGACATGTATTGTGGCTGTCAAAAAAAGAGATGCTTAAAAATAGTGATAAAATTCTTAGACAATTTTCACAAGCCTAAGAATTAATATTTTGGCAAGAGCTTGATGGAAAGTCAAAGAAAAAATAGTGAAAGGAGAGGGGATGAAAAACCTAAAATTTTCATTCTCTCTTCTGCTCCACAACAAAATTAAGTGTTTTGGTTTTGAACCAAGTATTTCCAAAATTGATCATATGTATTGTGTTCTGGAAGCTGAGGTGAATAATGGAGTCACTTTCACTTTGTCTGAAGATGAGCTGTTAAAGGTTGGAAGAATTCAGCATAAACGTCTTTGTTTTAAAGCAATAAGAAGACCCAGGATATTTTTCTGTAGTGAGGGCATGAATCTGTCTTTACTTAAGTGGAAACCTCATCAAGTCTTGCCTTTGAACTATTGGTTGTTCTTTGTTGGAGACCTCTTTGAGAGCCCTAAATGCCTATTAGGGAACACATTTACTAAAAAGGCCACTTCTGTCTTTGCTGAAGACTCACTCTTTCTAAAGTTATGTATTTAGCTTCTATAAGAAGTTTTGCACAGTTTGAATTAAGTATGTATTTATCGATGATGATGTTACAAATTTACAAGTAATTTGAGTATCAATGGAAGGGAGGTAGGCTGGATCTGTCTTTTTTCCTGACGTTTAGAAAAATAAAGTGAGAAGAGAAAGCTATAGAATAGATCTATAAAATTCCATTTCATCAAGATTTGTTATAGGTGTAGGATCACTCTTGTGAATAAGATGTTCAGTGGCATTTCTACCTGGTAGATGAGGTGGTTTGTTTTGATTGGGTTTTTTTGGTGTGGTGGTTTGTTGTTGTTGTTTTTTAAACATCTTTTAAATTGAGAGCTGATCTTGATGTGAATTTTTAGTGGGAGAGAAATTGGTTGTTACAGCGTCTTCATTGTGATATGATGAAATCCTGCCAAATGTTTTTCCCCTTCATTGCTTTTAATACACCAGGGCTTGGAGTTTGAGACCTGGTTCATTGGTAAATACAGTTAATCATGGTTCTGTTGACTAAATTCCCATCACAATTTTATTGTGAGTTAAAAAAAAAAAGCTCGACTTGGCTTCCTCATAGCTTCCCTAGACAAACAGCAAATTTATAACATAGTTCCTTTGATTTAACTTAATGTCTTACTGCTATTCCAGAACTATCAAGACATATTTTACCACCAGAAAGGATTTTAAATTGGAACAAAACCACCTGAAGTTAGAGAAATGGTGCTATACTAGTTCATGGATCAAGATGAACAGCGGTTATTGTTGAACAGATCAAATATAACTCCCTTGCTTTGATAGAGAAATGTCTGGCAGGTGTTTTTGTCAAATATGAAGTGCTGTATGCTCATTAAAGTATTGCCCTAATTATGTTAAAAGAACTGTTTTTTAAAATTAACAAGGTTATTTTTTGGGTTACGCTTTACTCTGATGTTTGGTCTTCTGTCTGTGAATTGACAAATACTATCTGATTATTTCACTGTTGTGTACAGCAGTTCTCATGTCTCGAATAATGTTATGTTTTCTAGATTTCATCATCCAATCCTCAGTCCTCTTGAAAGCAGTTTCCAGCTGGAAGTAGATGTGCTTGCACATCTCTTAAAGGCTCAGGCTCAGATCTCAGAGTGGAAGTTCCTTCCATCCCTGGTCAACTTGCACACTGCTCACACAAAACTACAGACTTGGGGCCAAATTTTTGAGAAACAGAGAGAGACCAAGAAGCATCTGTTTGGAGGGCAGTCTCAGAAGGCTGTACAACCTCCGCACCTCTTCCTCTGGCTGGTGAAGCTCAAAAACATTCTCCTTGCCAAGTTTAGCTTTTACTTTCACGAGGCCCTTAGTCGACAAACAACAGCATCTGAAATGAAAACTTTGACTGCTAAAACAAATCCTGATTACTTTGGGAAAATTTCCAGCTTCATCCGGAAGTATGATGCCGTCAATGTTTCCTTAATTTTTGACAATCGTGGATCAGAGAGTTTTCAGGGACATGGTTATCATCATCCTCATTCTTACAGGGAAGCCCCCAAAGGAGTGGATCAGTACCCTGCAGTGGTGTCTCTGCCCAGCGACAGGCCTGTTATGCACTGGCCCAATGTAATCATGATTATGACTGACAGAACCTCTGACCTCAACAGTCTGGAGAAGGTTGTTCACTTCTACGATGACAAAGTCCAAAGCACGTACTTTCTGACTCGCCCCGAACCTCACTTTACCATTGTAGTTATTTTTGAGTCCAAGAAGTCAGAAAGAGACTATCATTTTATTTCTTTCCTCAATGAAATTTCACATTCCCTTAAGAACTCCAAAGCGTTTGCAAGCTTGAAGCCTGGATCCAAAGGATAAAATACAAACTACTTAGAAGTTGTCAAGGCAGTATGCCAGCCTTGGGGGAGCTGTAGCTTTCAAGGATTACATAAATTCATGATTCTCAGAGGCTAATTAAAAAGGAACCATTTTTTTTAATGTTATAAGTTCCTTTTTTTTTTTTTTTTAAGGTAACAGACACTTGAAGAAAAGTATTTTTGGGCAGTACTCAGTGGGACAACTTAATTGTGGGGTGCTAAATGGCCACAATAGGAATTTTTTTGTGTGTGTGGTTTCAGTATGATTTATTTTTTCAGTCCACAACTTTTGCCTGTATCAGAAAGGAATATATGCACTTTATCTTAGTCTGATCATTGACTGACTTCTACAGAGTTTATTGAAAATGTGGTGAGGGTGGAAGATACTATCTTTTCACAAAACTGCATTGCCTGACAGGAATTATTTCTGGGAACTATACACTGACACAAGGGAATATTAGAAAAGCGAACCTGCAAGAACGAATTTGAAATAAAAATACAAGAATCACAAAAGGCACTATTGCTAATTAAACTTAATTTTCAAATGGTTTATAACATAAGTTTCAAATGTCATAAAGCTTTTTGTTATTGTTCCAGAACACAGGTTGGGGCAAGAAAAGCTGCAGCGTGTGCTGGAAGGCCAGTGTTCACTGGAGTGTTGTGACATTGTGTGTCTAGGACCAGTCTTGGCTCAGATTAACTGAAGGAGACAAGCTGAGGTTGAGCAGGTATTCTAGAAAGAACAGCTCCATGGAAAAAGCAGCAAAGCTCTTTTCAAATTGTGCTTTTGTCTGGCTACCTTAAAAAAAAAAAAAAAAAAAAAAAAAAAAAGGGCAGTGGGACATGCCTGTTGTAAATGAGTTATTTTCTAATTTGCTTTTAGGGTCAACCTGGATTTGTTTTCAGGTTTTTATAAGTATATAGCTTTTTCTGTTTGTTCAGTTTTAAATAATTTCACAATTAAGCCAAATCACTTTTGGAATTTGGATTTAAGTATCTAGCCTATGCAGTATGTTTACCTCATTCTAAAATGTCTCTTTCACCACTAACTTCTAGGCTCCAGGTTTGGAAAAAGTATGTTTTCTAGTTACCCTGAAAGTGTTTTATTTTGGAAATCAATATTTCCAAATACAATAAAAGGGTCAATTTGGCTGTACCTGAAGCCTTGTATTGCATGATTCTTCTGACCGTTAGCTATGCAGTTGTGCGAGCACTTTCATGAGAATTCAGGAGGACTGATACAGGTCTGTTGTATGTTGTATGTAAGTGTAGTTAAAGTTAGGTCCTTAGCTGACATTGTGTAAGGTATAACATTGGGTTTGTTTTAAAAGGGAGTTTAGGTCAAAATGTTGGTTTCTGTTAAGACTGAAATATAAAAGATACCATTGCAGACATGGCTTTTACTGATTCCCTTTCTCTCCCAAAAAAGGTTACGGTAACTTGTCTTGCCTCTCGCTGCACGTACTGATTTCTTTACATAAGCACATTCTGTTCTTGAAATGTAAGCTCTGACTTTCCACTTTGTGCCAAATAGAGCCTTCCATGCTTTGCTATAATTACATGTTTGTCTGTTGTGACTATCTGTGCTACTGCCTTTCACCTGAAGTCTTAGTCTCACTGCAGTATCACTCTCAAAAGTTTAGAGACTGCTCTTTGCGACTGGAAAATAACAGGAGTTGCAAATATGCTAGCAACTGGAGGGCACCTGGTTGTAACAGCGTTACACTTTGCACCTTGAATTGCCCTTTTAACAGGACGAAATTGCAACTTACAGTATTGAGAGAGTTTGTGTTCTTCCCTCTGCGGGACAGTGACCTTGTAATAACATTGTACTATTGACTTCCTCAGCCTGCGTAACAGAAAAGAGGCTGTCGCCAGAACTGATTCCCAGGCTTCAGCAGTGTAATAAAGTGTTGCACAAAATCTGTCTGCCTCTGCAGTATTTCCCCATTGTACTAGCTGTCTGTGGGAAGGGGGAGAGGAGGCTGGGGGAAGAGACCACATGTGGGTACAGGCGCCTTGCTGATTTCTGTGTTGTAGGGGGCATGTGGCTTGAAGACCAGCAGCTTTTACAGTCTGCTGAAAAGGCTGGAGGCTATTCCCAGTGGTTTTTATGGGGAGAGGAAAAGGAGACAACTCTGTTCATCAGACTTCGTGGTTTGCTGCACACTCCTGCCACTGTTTTTGGCAAGTAGTGTCTCTGGGAATGGGGAAGGGATGCTAGGTGATGTTTCTGTGCAGGAGGAGGTGAGACTTGCATTGTCCCTTGCCAGCGGTGGGGTTGTTTGCTGCAGTTTTCTCCAGAGGCTCTTGGGGAAGCAGCCAGAGGAGCCATCTGACTTGTGGGTTAGAATTTCTGAATATTTAGGCTGATGAAGAACCAAAGGGACCCATAACCATTGCTGTCCCATGGTGTGAGAAGGGAGGGAATGGGAGAGATGTGCAGACAAACGGTGGGAGAGAATTGGGTGCTGGAGAGAGCAACTTTTGTGGAGCTGTCTCTGGATTTCAGAGTCCTGTCCCCAAGGCTCTCCTTGCAAGATCTCAGCCTTAAATTAAAACAAGGTGGGGAGCAGAAAATCCATGCTGTAGGAAGTGGCTTGGATGCAAGCTGCAGGGGTGAAGCTGAAGAGAGCTAACTGCACTAGAATCTGTATCAAATAGTTTTGCAGAATTGAGGTGTGCTATGACCAAAAACTAAGTGTGTGGGGGGTGTGAGTACATGTGTGAGGAATGAATACTTCCAGATTTGTTAGCTCCATGCAGACTCGCGGCACAGTTTCTTATCTGATACTTTGAGGAGTTTATGTTTGAAATGAAAAATGAGTTCTCTGTGATGTAAAATTGGCTAGGGCAGTAATGAAAACCTGCAAAATTAAGGTGGGGGGAACGTATATGTGGAGTAAGTAAAGGTGATCAGAGACTCAGTAACTGAAAAAAAAAAATATTCATTAATAACTTCAGTACTGGAAAGATTGATCAGTCTCTTTACCATAAAAATTGGAGAACAAATGCGCTTTTGCCAAGCTGTGTGATATCCTGTCTGCCAGCTTTTCCTCTCCACCAATTTAGCTAAGCAAGATTCAATGTACTAATGTACTTTAAAAGTCTTGTATAAATGACTGCTTTAAATGCAAGATGTAAAGATGTTTATGATAACATAATGAAAGCCAACACTTCCAGACATATTTAAAAGTTTTCAAAATGGGTACTGTGATTTGATATTCTTGGTACCACTCAGATTGCATAGAATAGCAATGTGGAAGCTTATCTTGAAGCAAATTTCATATACCTCATCACTTACTTGAGTCCATGAGGATTTTGGCAGAACATTTAATTTAGTATCCTTTGCCTGGAAGTGAATTTGACAGCAAATGTATTCTCAGATCTCTTACATATTTTATATTTATGTCTTGTAAGCCGTTTTCTTTTACATGCAGTGTTTGGGGTTTTTTTGTCTTGAATAAAACATCTTTTCTCCCCCCTTTGCATAGAGACATAATGCAGGGAGTGGAAACTATTAATATATTTTGTATCGTGCTGCAAAGGACTGCAGTATATGCACAATGCACATAATATTCAGGTTTTAATGATCTAAAAGTAATGTAAATTCCTGGTATCTATTTGAATACTAACACTCAGTGTTTATCTGATTCACTTTAAAAAAAAAAAAAAAAAGAAGTCTGTGCTGTAAGTGGAAATAATTTTATGGCACTCTCCCAGTTAATTATTGCTCTGGTCCACTCTTCGTATATGAGTTTTTTTGAGACACTTGTGATCATTCCAGTGGTTGTTCTTTGACATCAGTTATCTGAGGCTTCCTTGCGCACATGTCTATGATGCCTGCTGCTGCAGGTCAGCCTGCTGCATTTTACTGCGCTGGGTCCTGATCTTCTTGTAACCCAACCTTGCTTAAGAAAATCAAGAATGTGTTATGCTTCATTCCTCAAGTCCCATTTTTTTGTCCCAATATCTACAACCCCTCATCTTGTAGTAAGAAGAGTGTCACGCAGTGTGGCTGGCCCTGGGCTTGTGGTTAGCTCTGTGACTGCTTCCACAAGTGCTGGCACTAAGCTAACTAGCTTGGCTGAAACTTTGGTGTTTCTGCCCTGTTTTCCTCAGAAGTCCTGTTTTCAGACTCCTGGAAATGCAAGGCAGCCCTGCTGGGGTGGACGCAGCTGAGGCCAAGCACTGCTGGTTTGCTTGGGCTCTGCCTGAGCCTCAAGAGTAGTAAGTCAGTGTCCTGCCTGCTGGGGACAGCTGTTGTGCTGCTCAGCAGAGATGGCCTTCAGGCTGCGACTGTGTCAAGGCAGGAGCCATTTCTGGGAAAAGCAGGAGAGGCTCTGGAAACGAGAATGCTGACAAAGGACAGCAATAGTGTAATGCTTTGCAGAGCAGGCACACGAAATAAAGAAGTCAAATGCAAGATGGGAATGGACTTTGATTTCCTTTTCCTGCTAGTAGAGGACTGATTTAAAGATAAAGTCTCCTTTGGAGGATAAAGGTAATGGATTCTTTTGCCATGAAATTGCTTAAGTACTTGATCATTTTCCTCCAGGAACTTCCTCTTGTTCTCTCTTGTGCATGCATGGTTTCAAGACATTGCCTGACTTATTTTTGTAATTGCTGCGGAGCTTTTCTGGGAGAGTTTGCCTGTTTGAGTTCAGTGCACTCCTAACTTTCAACCTGACATTGCAGCTACCGGGCTTGTGGTAGAATAACAGAGCTTTCCACCTTGCAGCTGGGACCTGGCCATGCCCTAGCTGTGCATGGCAGCGGTAAGAATAGCAAGTGCAGGAGAAGAGGAGGCAAGTCACTACAAGATGGGCTGGGGCAGATGACAGCTCTGAGAAAGACAGGCAGGGAGAAAACAGATGCAAAAGGACTGCAATGCAGACTGACCGTGAGCAGAAGGTTTTCGTTGGCCCCTCTGTGTTGCTGGCCTAATTTCACAGCAATCTATATAAATTTTACATCCAGCAAAAGCTGCAATAGACCCCCCCTGTAGTTGCAGCTGCTGGCTTTATGTGACTACTTTAAAATAACTACGCTATTTCTAGGATGGTGGTATTCAATCTTTAGGTACCAACAATCCTGGCAAAGCAGCTGGTTTTGGGCAGGTGATTAAGACAGGCTTCGCTGTATCCCATTATTAGCTGGGATATGCTGCTATGATATGAGCTAACATCTGAAGCTTCAGAGCAGTGCAATGTCATGCTTTATTTGTGCAGCTCGCTGCTGATCAGATAAAATATTTAGTGGCACTAAATTTTTGGCTCTGTGGTGTATGCATCATTTGCTACAAAAGTACTGAGAGGTTTTTTAGTGTGTGCAAGTCGAATTCCTCAGGTTAGAGCCATAAAGAGCCAGCATTGACATGATCTAATACTGGGATGCACAACTTTGAACCAAGACCTTTAAGTTTCCTGTGGGAAGGATGATGTGGTCTTCATAGTGGTCAGAGGCAAAATAAGGGCCAATGAGAGATGCTAAGGGAGGCTGGGGGTGTCTGTGTTAAACTGAATTCCCAGCCTTTGATTTTGTCTTGGAGTTACTCCTCTCTGGGAATGCAAGCAGAGGAAACATGGTCTCCCACAGTATGGAATAGCCTGATGGTCTCTTAAGCATTTACTTAGTAAAATGTCATAGCCAGGTTCAATGTTGTCTTTGACCAGGGGAATCCAAGTCAACATCTCCCTCCTCTGCATGTTTACGCAGATGTTCAGCTGAGCCTCCAGGTATTTCTCTGCTCTCTCAGGAGAGGAGCAGGCTTCCTCTCCCTGGTCCTGGATCATTCTCTTGGCAAATGAGGGATGAGAGATTAAACTGCCCGAAGAGGAGAAACTCATTTATTTTCTGGGTGGGTGCAGTCATCACTGGGTTACTGTGTGAACAGCGGACAGTAGCAAAAGGACCACCCTGCTTTCAGCAGGGTTGGGGTGGCTGCTGCAGCCTGGGGTTACGTGTCCTCCCAGTGCACTTGCTGGGTCTGGTTCTTTGGGGACTGGGAGCGATGCTTCTCCAAGGACTGCCTGGAACTGCGTGAGATTCCATATCACCTGGATGTAAAACTCTAGGAACATAAAAGACTTAAAGAGTGAAAACTTGGGTTATGAGACCATGCTTTTCATCTGAGGGCTCTACATTAGACTCTTAGTGGGAGAGCTGAGGCTGCTTTTGCCCCCAGCAGTGCAGCCGGCCCATGTCCCCACCATGAGAGATGCCAGCACTTGTCAGAGGGATGGGGTGAGGCGTTGGGAGCACTGACAGGTTTAGCCTTCTGCTTTTAATCTGATGCTGCAAATCTGTCCGAACCATTTAAAAAAGCTGGCCAATTAAGTCCTATTCTAGGTGTGGAAGCCTTTTTGCAGAGCTCACCCCAGAGTGAAGTGCCTGGAGCTCTGCTGAAGGCAAGATGTGTAAGCGGAATAAAAGTTATCTTCCCCTTCTCTTCATGCATCCCTGTCCAGAGAGAGCAAGAGCAAATTACTTTCAACTGTCATTGGCTAATAGGTTTTTGGGAAAAGCCTGTTTCTCATTTATTGCTGCAGAAGTGGGGAACTAGTGCGATGAATCAAGTCCCCACCCCAACCTCCTAAGCAATTTATCTCTGCTGTTTTGCCTGTAAATTCAATACACTTAGATGTAGTTGAACAGCCATTTCCACACTGAAGTTATACTCTGCGTGCAGGCTGGCTTTGCTTGGAGAGCTCCAGATTTTCATACGCTGAGTTTTCCCAACCCAGCGGTTGCTGACCTGCTAACTGCACCTTGCAGTGAGAAAAACAGGAGGCAAATTTCTGAAGTTGTGCATTACTCGCTTTCTATTAGGTATAAAAATAGATGGGCCTAAAGCTTGGCCCAGCCTAGTGGGATTTGTGGCACTATCTCTTTTTTTTTGCTATCCCTGTAGACTGAAATGATACCCCAAATCCACTCATCCCTGAACAAATAAGGGTTTCAATGTCTAAATATGCCTTAGGTGCCTCAGGCCCATGTCCAGTTAGGAATGATTAGTTAAAATGATGGCTGCTAGATTAAGAATAGCTCATTCTAGATGTTTCTGACTGTAATTGTAAGAGAACAGTAAAAAAACCAAACCACCACCACCTTATTGATGAGTTTGTAGTATGTCCAAGAAGGAGGTGCAAGTCCAGAGACTGAAGTGTCACAAGTTCTTGCTGTATTTATCTTTAAACCTGTCAACTGAAACGTCTTCAGGGGGGCTAATAAGATAATAATATATTAAAAGCATAAGGCTCATGCTTCAGAGTGCAATTTTCTCACTAAGCACTGAGGAGGTTATCCATCTGGAAGGTTATTCTGCAACTGTGCGTTATAGGGACTTTATTATTTTATGCTTTTCATGGTAGCATTTTCTTAGGCACTTATTTTTGTAAGTTGTGTTTGAAATGAGCCAGATATGGCTTTTTCCAAAGCTGCAGAGACTCAGAGACTGCAGAGTGTGGGTGTTAAATTCAGTGCAGGTAAGCAAATTGCTACTTGCAATTTTTGTACCATTTCTTAACGCATAAGATCAATATGTTAAAACTACATTTTTGCTTCAGTAAAGCAGAAAAACTGCCACTAGAGGGTAGTGTTAATACAAAAAGAAAAAAGTAATTTTGGAATCAGTCTCTTTCCAGGATAAAATAATTTATACTCTCCTACGCGTTTATAAACATGGGATAGATTTTACTGCTCTAGTCAGATTTGTTTGAGTCTTGTTGGCTTTTTTCCCCGTTGAGTGATTTATTTAGTTCTGTTTCAGCTGTAAACAGTAATAGCAGGTATCTAGTTTCATACCTTAATGTATATATGAATACTGAAATTATGTTGTTTCATCTTCTTTGTGAGGGACTTTTTATTGAATTGCAAAAAAAACCTGTAAAAAAGCTTTTATGATTTTTCTGTTGAAAACTACCCATGCACTTAAAATTGCAGTCCATTTTAGAAAAGATGGTGTGGTGGTTTGTTTGTTTTTTTTTTTTTCCTTCCTTCTTCCTCTTTTTTCCTTCCTAAACAGTGGGAGAACTAAATTGTTTTTTACCAAGGCAGTGCAGTACAATCGAATGACTGTTAAAGTCCATTTAGGGAGCATCAGGCTAGGGTTTAAGCCTAATGCAAAGTAAGAGGGTTTTGATAGTCTAATGTGGGCAGACCTACTGTAGTGTATAACTATATATATATGGTATAAACATATATATATGGTATAACTGTATGTTAGATTTTTTATATGTATATGTTATATACATGTTATAGATATATTATATGGTATTACATTTATGTATGGTTTTTTATATATATATGTTATATATATACACCATACCAGCCAAAGTAAACCATACCAACCCTGAGCAGTGGAGGCCGAGGTGCAGGGATGGGATGATGCAGGGGCTGGGTGGCCGGTCCCAGGCTGGGTGGCTCAGGCACCGCCGCTGATGCTGCTGTGCTGCTTTGGGCCATCTCGAGACCCATGAGACGCTGCTGGGTGTGCTCGGGCATGAGGGCTGTGGGCAGGCGCCTGTGCAGCCCCACTGCTGCCCTTCGGTGCCAAAATCAGGGAGTTTCACCAATGCTGCAGCCTGCATCGACCCCAAGGAGAAGCTGCGGGAGGCAGAGAAGGGGTGCGAGAAATGGGGGGGAAGTGGAGGGGACACAAGGGTCGAGGCAGCAGCAAGGATCTCACCCTCTCCCACCTGTCCTCCAAGAGGAGAACAAGCTAATTTCATGGCACTTCCAGCACTTGATACGTGCAGGGTCAATCCACAGGGCTCGGCAGGGGTGTGAGCTTGCTGTGCCCAAGAACTGAGTGGGGATGGTGCCCCCAGGCTGTGGGAAGGGGAACCCTGCCACAAACTGCCCCAAACCTGCTATATTCTTCTGTGCTGACCGCCAAACTCATGTGTCACCCGTGTTTCACCCTCTGCCCCCAGGCTGGGTCGAAACCCAGTAATAATTGTATTTTTTTCCCTCTTCCATGTTGGAAGAAAGCTGGATGAAAGACATTATCTAGCCACAAACTTTTGGGCTTTGATGTGATCTGAAAAGCGTTAGTGTGCGTTTCCCCTGCTGCTGTTTTACATCACCGCACACGATGACAACTCTGCCAGGAAGGCAGCGGCCCAGCCTGAGCTGGCGTGTTAAAATGACGATCGCATGGGTTTTGGTGGTGCACAGTAAATGCATTCCTTCGCCATGACAATGTTGAAATCGTGGCTCTTCAGGGGACAGGACGGTGCCTTTGAACTGATATTGCGACTGTGTGCGTGGGATGCAAATGCAGCGTGTAAAGCCGCCCCGTGGTGTGCTGGTTTAATAGAACAGATTTTCAATGACTCGATGGGAAGATGAAAATTTTCTACTCACATTTCTCACATTTAATCTTAGCCTGATAAATCACTCGGGGGGCGGGGGGAGAGAGGGAGGTGGAAAGCAACAGTAAAATGCACAAAATTAGTGCTTTGGCAATAAGACAGACATGGTTTTGGAGAGCCCATGGTAGTGAGGAGCTCAGCAGGAGGTGTGGGGCTGGGAAACGTGGAAGGAGGTTGGATTAAACTGTAAAGATGGGTTGGGGTGGGACTGGTTGCAGGGCAGAGCCGAGCGCCTGGCTGCGGTGGTAGCTCCTCCTTGTTGGCATGTTGGCCACCGTGTGTGTAGTTAAAAACTAACGATGTTCAGCCAGTTACTATGGCAATGATGTAGCACGAGTTGTCATAGCGATGGAGCAGAATTTTTCGTCAAGTTCCTGCAGGAGGGTGATGGATGCCATTTTGGGGGGCTCTGAACTTGACTGTTCACCTCACATCTTTTTCCGTGGTAGAAATGTGCACACCTGCGGCAGACGGTGAATGTACCCGTCCTTCCAGCAGCGTTACCTGGTTTTCTGCGTCCCAATGCTAAATTCTGCTTTCACATTTAGAAAGTTACGAACGGCTCTGGTAAGGTCTAAGTTGCTGAGCCTGACCTAATTATGTGAACTATTATACAAGGTGTGTTAATAAAACATGCTTCTGCTAGTGAGGCTGTTTCCAGACACTTCCTTTATCTTGTGTGTGCTCTTCACCTCTGTATCTGCCCATAATAAAATTCAATAGGACATTAGATGCCCATTTGACAAAATAATTTTAAGCTGATCTGAAGTAAATTTGCTTCAGATACTCTGTTGAGCTCAGAATAATGTATGTTCTGCCTTGAAAATACATCTAAAAAGATGCAGTTTTATTTAAATTACCTTTGCTTTCTTCTCCTCCTTGGGCTTTAAGAGCAATGCACAATCTTTTTCCCTTACTCGTGAGCTATGCATCAGTTCCTCCTTGTCAGGGTTTGTTTCATATAGGTCATCAACAGGACAAGTACACTGTATGTAAATTATATTGCTTTCAATGGTTCTTTCCTTAGGAGAGCTGGTGTAACTCCTATTTTACCCCTATAGAAACCAAAAGCATACCAATCAGCTGTGTTTTTTCGGTTGTGCAAGAAAGTAAACTCCTAGAGTGCAGGGCATATTCAGCCATTTGGTTTTTTAAGGATAAAAAAATCTCATATTCAGCTTGACTCAAGATGATGGCTGTTTTTAAAAACCAAAACATTCTGCTCATAATCTACTTTTAAAAATCCCTAAACCCTTCATTACACATAAGTGTCTGTGCTAAACCATACACCTCAAAATGAAGCCTAAAAATAGCATTAGTGGCGTTTCACAACAAGGTGTACATGATGCTTTCATAAACTGTCATTTGCAGGCACCAGGGAGTCTGGGAAATGGAAAATCTGAATTTGGGGTGTACAACTTAATAGCCACAGCTTAATAGCACCTGTATTTCATAAGTGTTTTCAATATTTTATTTTGTCCCGTGCTTTTTAGCAGGTAACTCTTGGGTGTGCCAGCGGAACTATTTATTGCCAGGGAGCATAGGCACAATATTGGCCCAAAACCGCGTTGGGATTTATACCTGTACAGTGCTGGGTTGGAATCTGGGTTATGCTTTGAGGCTGCGTAGCTTTGGATTTAGGAAGGTAATTGCAGTGATATGTTTTGATCCCTTTTTGCTTAAAGAACCTCTGATTGCTGTGTGCTTCAGCATGCGACTAATGTGAGGAGCTCCCGTCGGCTACGTGCGCTGGAGTGCTTGTTCTAGTTCCGCTAAAGAAAGTCCAGCTTTTACAGCATCACTAAGACATCTACAAAAGATAGTTTCTTTTATTTTTTTTTGCTTGTTCACAGTTTTGTAATTACTCCCATAAATGATGTTAAACTCATTGGCCTAAGAAACTAAGTTTTCAGAAACTCACTGGACAGTGTGGTACCCGTATATTAGTTTAAGCACAAGAATGCAGCCTCTGGGTGAGGTAAACTCTCAGCTGCAAGTTGCTGGGAGGCAGCGAGGTGCCACCATGTGCTGGCCCTGTTTTTCCAAACTTCCCTGTATATATCCAGGGGTTCCTGATAGACATGGGGTATGGAACTGCATGGACCCGTAGACAAACATGGTGCAGCCTTTCTTGGTTGGCTTCTTAACACAGGCTTCTCGGAGCCATTAGTTTTACAAGAAGCTGTATAAAATATTGGGAAAACATTGCTCCATCTCATTAAAGATCTGGCATGTGTGACACCTCTGCTGTATCATCTCGTCTTCCTACTGTTTGTTGCTTTTCATACAAAATATTCTGGGCTTTTACGTGCTTGAATCTTTCAAGTGCTGGACTTAAATTCAGAGTCTGCTTGGGTTGTCCCATCGACACAAAAAAATAATCGCAAGGCGGGAGGCCCGTGCAGCGCCCATCTTGTTCTTCAGGTGTTGCGTGAGCCCTGGAAGCCATTCAAAACCTCCCCAGATAGTCCCTGCTCTCTGCTTGGATCTGCTCAATCTGCTTTTGTTTGGGTTAATGCAAGTCCAGAGGGTCATGGGGCAATTACAAATAAATGAAGTATGAAAGACTTCTTAGGATCTTTATTTGGATATTTATTCAGGCATAAACTGTGATGTTAATTCAGCTGGGTCCCAGATCGGGTGACGCCAGTGAATGAAGATTTGTAAACCGCATTATTGTTCTGCAGGTATGTTATTGTGAGTGATTTTTGGCAAGTGACCTCAAGAAGTCTCATAGCACAGTGATTTTTTTTTTTCTACCTTATCAGTCTTTCTGATGATAAAAGGAAACTGGCTTTTGAAATCATGAATAACTCTGGCGTTACACTGGTATAGATTAGAAGATTTATGCCCAGACTTGTTGAGTACTCCCTTCCCTCTCCCTCCCAAATGAAAGACACAATATCTGTCACTGTATCTTGAAAGAGGTGGATTTAACTGTGTTCAGCTGCTGAAAAACTTTAAAGCTCACCGAGATGAAGGATACTGTTTGAAGTCATGCTAGTAACTTCTTACAGTGGAGGCTGCTCACAGGATTAGAGACCACGCAAGCCCGCTAATGAGTGAATTTGTGGTTTATGAGCACTGAGAGAACTTTTCAATGATGTTAAACTAACTCTACTAGATACAGTCAAAAGCCTCGTCTTTTGGGAAAGTGCTTATTTACAGGGACAGTGTTGGTTCAGAAATTGTTCTCTTGCCAGAAGAAGGATTTATGAAGTGGCTGCAAATATTTTAATAGGAAGCTCTGATGACTGAATGTTTGTCCTAGGGATTTTTTTCTAGGACACTCAACAAACTATTACAGTTCGTCGATGAGTGGAGGCAATTTTAAACAGCAGTAACACTCCTCTGATATGGACATCACTGCTTCTTTACGCGGCAAGGAGTGTTAATGAGATCTTGCAGCATGCTACAAATAACTACTGAAAGGGGCATTGTGGCCCAAACTTTTTCCTTCTGTGAACAAAGTTGAGCAACAGACAACGTGCTCTCGATGCTCTGCCATGAACGTACTGCAGAACACGGCTTGCTAAAATGCAAAGAAAGTCCAGGAGGGAAGAGAAGTCTGCATCTGCGTGAAGGTAACTGGGCTGCTGGTGAGCTGGTCTTGATGGTGAACTGGTTTTGACAGTGCGCTGCATCGAAGAGGATTTCAGCTTGTGGCATTGTCACCTTCAGCATTCCTAAATATGTAAATAAATGTATATCCATAAAACGGTTGGGGGTGTTATCCCTACTCGATAGGTCTGGTGGCTGAGGAAAGATGTTAGGGAACTTTCCTGAAGCCTTGGGAGTAGGAAACCTCCTGTCCTCCAGGTTTGGGGTAGGGGTGTAAAACCAGTTTGTGTGTGTGTTCATGTGCAAGTGTAACAAAGACTTGAAAGAGAAACCAAGAGCTATCGATTTTATCCTTGCAGGGATCCAAAAGTAATTGGTTGCACAATAAATGGAAGAAGTGAAAACGATGTTGTAGCAGCCACTTGATTAAACTGCTAAAATAAAAAAATACATGGGGGTTATTTCTCTATAAAACACTCACAGAGCTCACCAAGGGACACTTGATGTTAACAGATTCCTTTAAAAGAAAGTAGTGTCAAAAAAAGTAACGTTTGTGAAAAGTCGGTTGCTGCAGGACATTTACAAACCATGAATGATTAACAGCTGGAGTTTAAAAGACCACAAATTTCCATCGCTTCCCACGGTGTTTGTGACCCAAAGGAAAGGAGCTTTAGGTAGGTAAGAGCTGATACTCTTGTGTTTGGGGTAAGACTTGCTGCTAATAAAAGCGTTGTGAAAACCTCAATTTATATGACTTGTATTTCACTGGCTGAACTCCTCCTCGGGGTCCTGCTGAGCAGAGGACGGCGTGCACTGCCGGAGGAAGGGAGAGCAGTCACGTTTCAGTGTCCTCAGATCCCTGAGCTGAGCTCCCTTAATAAAACACCCGGCTGCTAAAGTTTTCACCAGTTTCTCTCAAATAAAAGTTCTTAGCCTGACAGCTTTTCCTTCACATTCTTAAATATTACTATTTTAATAACAATATTTGCCCACCCATATCCCATCTTGGAATTTGGTGTTTCCCCATGTGCCCCGCAGGGGGTTCAGTGCATGAGGGAGCTGAGACATCCCAAGGCTGTTTGCCAGAAATGTCCAGTAATTTTCCTGTAAGATGTTGTCCCACCAGAAAATGTTGCTTTGTGAAACCCAGGGTATTTCCTGAAGACATACTTCTTAGCAATATTTCATTCTAGAAAGAGCAGAAAAAAGTCTTTTGCTTATTCTAAAGCAGAATTCTTTCATATAAGATGTTACGATGAAATGCATTTATCCTATAAGGATGAAAGAATTGCAGCAAAGCATTTCAATAAAAGATACTTCAAAAATTTCACTTAGGAACAAGTTACAGAGATTCTTTTGTCCATTTTTATTACAGAAAATATATTTAAGCTTGTAGAATTTGTTGTGAAAGGGAACATCCTGTTACAAGCCAGCTTTATTTTCTCTCTCTGTGCTGCTTCATGTTTTGTTTTATATCTCGTATTAACGAGGTGTTTGGCTGTGCAAGAAATAATGTTTTCTCTGTTTGTGGTTGACCTTTTGATTGCTTAAACTTATTTGCTGTATGGTATCTTTACAGTCCAGCCTTGTGTAATTTATAACTTAGGTATACAATACTTTCATAAAGATGCAATGTAGAGTTAAGGTCTAATATATAGAATGAGAGATGCGGTTGTAAGTCTCGAGTCTCCTGAAGGACTGTGGGACCCATTGGGTTGGTATTTATGTCTGGAAGAGACGGTGTCACGTGTGAAATAAATTAGTCAAATTTAAACAGAAGCCGGTCAGGGGCTCTTGGACAGTTTGGTTTAGGCCTTTTGGGGGGTTTTGCCTTTGTAAAAACCCAAACGGTGCATTTTGGAGGACAAGCCAATAGACTAAGCCCTATGTTTTCATGCAGGTTAACTTGCCGGGGTGGGCTCTTGCTCATGAGGCACGCAACGCAGTGCGGGCCGAACGCCAGCGCTCCCGCCACGAAATACGCGTTCAGCTCTCCTTAAAAGGTAAGGCCTACAGAAAACCCGCACAAATTGGGAGCAGCTGTTATGAATTGAACCATGAATTTTTAATATTTGGATGCCCTGAGGTACAAACTAGACCTTAAAATAAATTACTTTATATTTCATACGCCAAGTAGTGCATGTAATGATACACGAAGGGAACTGAAGTTTCCAAAGGACTCTCTGCTTTGTGTTAAACAGGGCAGTTTTACAAATAATCATCCTGGAGACAGGTTTGTACCAGCTCTCTGCCTGGGGGTAATAATCTGGCGGTGCATTTTGCTGCCTGTCCATGCCCGGCATCTCGCCTCCCACCTGGTCAAGACTTCTTGCATGGCCCCAGTGGCCTGCTGCAGCGTGAGCTGTTGCTTGTGCCTTCAACGACAAGGTAATGGACATAAAAAAACTTGTGGTGGATAGGAAGTTTGACAGGAATTGAAGCATTGCTTTTCACCTCAACTACAGTGAATATTTTTTTTACCCCTCCCTGATCTTTTAAGTGTTGAAACATCAGAGAAAACTGGGCTTGAGGTGTCCTGCAATTTCCCCCAGGCTGTGCTGCGTCCTTCCCCCTGGCCTGGCAGGGAGGAGACCCTGCCGTGAAATACCTCCTGGCGTGCCGGGTACATGGGAATAACTCAGACCTGGTTCATTGCCTCTTTGGTTGAATCTTTTGCTAAAAAAATGGAAAACTCTTTCTAAATGAGTGTATCGCCACAGACAAACCCAACTGCTTTCATCCAAGATTTTTTTTCACCTTTCATAGAAACCAGAATAATCTCCTTGGAAGGAAATGCTGAGAGATCATCAGCAAACATGAAATGTGGTCAGGAAACTTTATTTTTGTTGTCAGGGCTCCCGCAGCATCAGACGCCACAGCAGAAACAGCGAGTGGGAGTCTGGGGCTTGCACAAGAGCTGCCTGGTGGAAACATTTCCTGCCGCAGAAACCTGAACGGGGCATTGCCCAGGGTCTGGGTGTTTTGCCTTTCATTTTACCTCCCCTGGTGATGAGTGGTGTGGGACACGGAGGAGGGTGAGGGCAGGGTGGGAGCAGGCAGGAGGGCAGGCAGGGATGTGCATCCAGCCGGGACCTTGCCCAGGCGCCATTCAACGTGCAATGGCTTTCCCATACTGCTGTCCCAAATGCCTGTGTCTCATGGAAAGTGAATGGGTTTGGCTGCCAGATTACTGTTTTGGGCTACCACATCAGAAAGCAGCTTCTCCCCCACCCTTCCCCAGCCCCTCTCTGTCCTTCATTTTTTTTCCCTGAGAGGAGGTATGGAGATTAAAGAGGTAAAATCCTAAACCTCAGTGGAATAAACCAGTGTATACAAAGGGATGGCTTTCACAGTCTTTGGCTTTACCAGCTGAGTGTGTCTTGGTTTCAGTGCACCTCGTGTGCAGATACATTTTTGTTCTTTTTATTTTTGAATTGATATTTGTACTTCTTGAAGTGCTGTATTTTTGTTTGTGCAGATACGTGGATGTTATCCTGTGAGGCAGAGCTGCTAAAAACAGTAGTAGGGCAGGCAGCTGCAGACAGGTACCCATTTTATTGAATGCTGTAGGAACGATGTGGAGGAGAAGAGTCCTGGCCAGCTAATGGATAACGCGTCAGCTTCCCTTCTTGACTGTCCCGTGTTTTTGCCACTCTAACGCAGAATCCTCTTCTGACCGGTTTAAGAGCATCCCGTACTCGGGTCCTTCCCCCGGCTAACCTCTGCCTCCGGCGGAGCGGGACACTCGCCCCTGTGAACACAGCAGCTGGGAAGGGGCTGCCCGGCATCTCCTCACTGGGGCTTGCGGCTGCGCAGCCGGCAGATGTAACGAATAACGCTTCCGATAGATCAGCACTGCGTTACAAATGCCCGGGGAGAATCTCACTTCAGCGCTATCTTCACAGAAGTTATGAACAAACCAGATTATCCCTGACCGTTACTCAGGATCGTGCAAGCAACACTGAAAAATATTCCTGCATGTTAGAGTAACAGCAAAGTGCAGGAATATATATATATTTATATATTTTTTTATATATATATATATTTGCTTTTGCAGAATTGCAGCACCTCGTTCTGGGAGGATTTCTGCCACATACAAATGTGTTTTTCCTGCCTGATGTGTTTTTATTTGATACTGGGATCCTTCCTTTAATCAGCTGAGATGTGACTGTTCCCAGTGCTTTGAAGAAGCGGGTGCCCTGGATGCAGGGGAGAATCCTGAGCGACCGCAGGCGCTGGAGATGCTCGTGTTGGCTTTAGCAAAGAGGGCAAAGAGCCTCAGGGACAATGTCTGACACTTGTAGGGATGGCACAGGTTGCACATTTGCCTCCAGTCCTCCTCCAAGTGAGCAAGGCGTGGATTGACTCCTGCAGCATTTGAACGCTGCTTTACTTGGACCACGCCGCACGGGATTCAGACTATATTAGGGGAGATGTATAGATCTGATCGCTCTCATGCATATTCTCATTCAGGTTAACGGAGTGGGAAAACGTCCTACCGATGTTGCGCTGAGCTGTTGGTGGGATGAGCACCGGAGGTTGCGGTGCAGGGACCAGGGTCGTGCTGCCACCCAGCGCAGGCACCCTCAAACAGGGCTCCTTGCCCAGCTGACGCCTGGGGCAGCCGGCAGCTGCTGGGAAATTTGTAAGGCCTGAGACAGCACTCTCTTATTTTTTTTTCACCAAAGAAAGGAAATATTGGGAAAAAGTGAAATTATCTGTGGGAACTGCCTTCTCATTGATTTTATTTAACTGAGAATGAAAACCACATTAAGCATAACTGAATTATTCTATGACCAGCATTGCTAATAGATCACTGGAAAAATTGAGTTTACTTTAGAGTAATAATAAATGTACCTGATGTCGGAGATGGAACTGTAGTGCACACAAAAACTGTATTTAAATACTTGAGCCTGCTGGTACACCTCTAAAATAGGAAAAAGTAAAAACAGTGAAACAGCAAACACCAAACCTGATGACTTATAAACAGAAAATCAAGTTGTTTCTATAGAGGTCAAACCAGAGACCCAATATTACAATGCAGGTACAGAAGCAGCTTAGGTTTCTATAGAAAAGCTTGTAAATGAGCTGCTGCTTCACTGAACTTTTACATTTTCAAGTGGACACCTCGTGGACGTACACCGATAGGCCTACAGTGCACAATCATAGAATCATAGAATGCTTTGGGTTGGAAGGGACCTTTAGAGGTCATCTAGTCCAACCCCCCTGCAGTGAGCAGGGACATCATCAACTAGATCAGGTTGCTCAGAGCTCCGTCCAGCCTGACCTTGAATGTTTCCAGGGATGGGGCCTCCACTACCTCTATGGGTAACCTGTTCCAGTGCTTAACCACCCTCATGGTAAAACAATTTCTTCCTTATATCTAGCCTAAATCTCCCCTCCTTTAGTTTAAAACCATTACCCCTTGTCCTGTCACACCAGGCCTTGCTAAAAAGCCTGTCCCCATCTTTCCTATAGGCCCCCTTTAAGTACTGAAAGGCCGCAGTAAGGTCTCCCGTCAGCCTTCTCTTCTCCAGGCTGAACAGCCCCAACTCTCTCAGCCTGTCCTCGTAGGAGAGGTGCTCCAGCCCTCGGATCATTGTTGTGGCCCTCTTCTGGACCTGCTCCAACAGGTCCATGTCCTTCTTGTGCTGAGGGCTCCAGAGCTGGACACAGTAAGAAATGATATTATTCCTAAACTTCTAGTATTTGACAAAGTAAGTTCATTTTTTAATACTGGGAGTGTTTCGAAGGACTAAGGTGTGATGACAGCATCAAGGCAAATGTTGCTCTGGCTCTGGCTGGAGAAAGCTGGGCGGGACCCGCAGCGCCGCCGGTCTGGAAGTGCAGGAGAGGGGTGGCCCTGTGGGTGTGTGACAATTGGGGGTCCCTCTGACAGGGGTGCGCTGTGTCCCCCATGCTGCTGCCCGCCACCGTACTCCCCTCTCACCTGCTGTCGGGGCCGTGCGGGGAGGGAGGGCTTTCCCCCCCGACAGACCACATTGCTGATTACTGTATTTTCTTAACCAGAAATAAAACACGCAGCAGGAATTTTGCAACGTACCCGGCTCTATGCTTTTGAGAATTTATATGTGCATTGTTTTTTTTAAATTTGTAATTTTGGCAGGGGAATGGAGGAGAGTTCAGAATTAACTACGTAATTTGGCAGCCCCATGTTTGCCACGTTTCAGTCCTCGAATTTAACCTTGTACGTGAACTGATTTTGTTCAGAATAACTTTGACTTAGCCATAAAATAAGCCTTGTGATGTGTATGACAAATTAAAAAATGGTCTTGACACTAGGTCTGAAATTAAGTTTTGACACATTCTTGGAGTAGTGTTCAGGAAAAGGCATTTAAAGAGCTGAGAAAACCGTCCAAGTGAAACACAGCTTAAATCTGTGAGTACTGGTGGATAACCCTATTGTATTCACCTTAGTGCTGGTTACTGGGGGTGCTGGGGTACTGCTGTAATGGCTATCTCTGAAAACATTGTAGGCAGGGGAAAAAAAACAATTAAAATATGTGTTGCACTGAGTCATTTTACAGTACTCAGCAGTTCTTGGTCAAAGTTGTGAAGGATTTTAGGTATTTTCCACCTTCAGCATGCTTTAATTCACTATTCATGACTCCGGTAACAACCTTTACGTTAATGCTATGTCATTGCAATCAAAAAGTCGCTGCCAAAACCCTGACCATTTCAATGACTGTCTTATTCCCTTCCAGAGCAGCGCTGGGCTCAGTGATTTGTCCCTCCCGGAGGATAATTCATTCAAATAAATGTAAATCACTGTTTTACATTGTTTGGTCGGTGTTTATAGATGTCAGCGTACACTGCTGAAAATGCACATGGCAGATATTAAGGGAGGAATCGATGTGCTCCACGGAAATAAGAACAGGCAGGGTTTGGTTTTGGTTTATCCATGCTGCTGTACTGAGTGCAGCTACTATTGATTTCAATCCCGCAAGTGTCTGGCCTCCTTTGTACAGCACAACTTGTCTGTTTTCATATTTAACAGCTGAATTTGTTTTGCCTTGTACTTCGCACTCTTATTCCATTACTATGCTGCTTGAAAAAAAAAAAATCAATGCAGTTTGTTAATTAAGAAAAGGAAAACCCACAACCTCCAACCCCAGACCAAAAAGCTGATCTTGGGTGTCTGCGGTGACCAGCGTGGCCTGACCCCACTGGGAGATGGCAGTGGCACAACTGGGGATGCACCGTCCTTGTGCTGCCATGGGGCGCAGGCTCGGCTGACCACAGAGTTAGGCATAAAAAAAAGGTATTCCTGCATTTTTTTGTTTGCAGGTATGTATTGAGAAAGGTGGGAAAAAAACCTGCTGACTTGTCCAGATCAGCTGGACCCAGTTGATGTTATTTAACGCTATTTAATCCCTCAGTCAGCATCAAATTCTGTGTGTCACCTTCCAGTGTGTGGGCCTGCCGGCTCTCGCCGTATTCGTCATGTGAGCGAGAAGGCAAGGAAATATATTGCTCTTTTCTCCCTTAAGTCCGGCTTAGCACCACCTCACAAGTTTCATTCCCCAGGCTGGCTGGGACGTGCATCTGATGGCCTGGTCCTTTTTCCCTCTCTCCACCAGTTTTGGCCTTGTTGATCCGCAGGACGGCTGGATGAGACAACAGAAATACTGTGTTAGGGTTACAGTCCTGCTGGGGCGGTAGGAGGGAGGTGGGGTATCCCGGTGGGGTATCCAGCGGGGCTGTGTGCGGGGGGATGGGGATGGCATGAACCAGGCTGAGGCCAAGGCTGCTGCGGTCCGGGCAGGCTGCGGCACTGCGGCGGAGAGCGTGAGTGCCATCCCCAAGTCATAAGGATCCCGGTGTCACGGTCCTCCCTGGCAGGAAAACTTGCTCACGCCAGGTCTGCCGGAGCTGTAGTGCCGACAGAGACTGGTGCTGTCAGCTGCATGATCCGCAAAAGCCCTTGCAGAAAACAGAGAGCAAGGGAGTAGCTGCAATTACAGTGGCATGTCTAAACTAGCATTGTTTGGTCTTTTTTTTAACAGTAATTGAGCTGTGTTAGCTAATTGGATTTTAAGGTGCTAAAGTATTGATCTATTTGCCCCTTCATATGTTATAGGGTTTGTGGTTTGTTTTTTTTCCCCCCAAAGGGCCAAGTTCATGGAAAAAGCAATATTCCTACCCACAAGAATGGTACTTTCATCCCGTACCATCATTAGTTAATACTTAGGCAGGTGTCAGTTGTTCCCACGTATCGGTACCATCCAGACTAACGTCAAGGCTCATCCCACGGGGTAGCAGTGATTGAACAGAGCGACTGCGGATCCTTCTGGGCAGGGTAAGTCTCCGTGAGCTGCAGAGTAAGTAACAAACCATGCATCTCTACCACGGAGAACTTCAAACCTGGGCTGAGCCCCTGCAGTTGCCTTACGCTAGCTGAGGAGGCGTTTGTGCAGGATGGGGCAGTGCCGTGTCCTGGAGCTGCACATGGCTTGAAAGAGCGATTTTTCAGTGGTGACCCAAGAGCTAAATACCCTGCTGCCACCACTGCTCGTTGTCCGTTCCGTTAGTACACTTCTCTCAGCAAAACAACTCATCACCCCCTTTGCTTTTCTGAGTGCCAAGTAAAGTCAGCAATTCCCCAGTCACCTGCCAAAACCTTTGGCTGTTGCCGTGAGAGCCGGGCTTTTTTCCACTAATAAACCTGGAACCAAGCTAAGTCAGCTCAGCGCAACACCGAAAGTTCTCGTTAGACAACAGGAGGAGCCTCCTCTTCTTGTGTTTCTTAGTTATTTTAAAATAGATTGCAAGCTGCCACAGAAGCCTCTCTCCCCACCACCACGCAGGCTGCCTGGGGAAATTGGGTTACACGTCCTCTGGGCTGTGCAGGACCGTGAGTGAGGACTGACCTTTGCTGTCCCCTCCTGAATTTCTTAGTCAGCTTTTGTGCAGTAGGGGACAAGAAGAAATACCCAAAGTAGGTCACTGGACACTGTGATACAAAGGCTGCCACCACGCGCTGATCGATGAGGCCACTAACGAACCCTTGCGTTACGGCAGCTTTCCCAGCATGAAGAATGAAAGCCCTGCTCTGAGCCGGGGGGCCGGTGTGCCCGTCCCCCATACTGCCCCACACCACCTGACGTCCATCCCCTTCTTCCCCTCTGGGCAGATGGTGGTCCTCAACCTCAACCAGAGATGACTTTAAAACCGGCCCCTTCAGCTGTGGCTCCTACCCCTTACTATTTTTCAAGCAAGGATTGGAAACACGTTTCCAAGCAGCTCTTCTCCCCCAAATGCATGTAAGTCGGGCAGCATGGCGGGCCTGCCCGGGCAGCCTCAGTCCAAGCCCAGGAATCGTCCTCAACTGCGTCTGCTCCATGGCTGAAGGCCTCTCGTGCAGCCATCAGCCCGATGCTCACAGCCCCTTGTTCCCGGACCCAGCTGCGGGGGCGAGGGCATTGCCACCATTGCTGGGACATAAGGTCACTGAAGAGAACCTTTACCTGTGGCACTCCCCCTGCCCCAGCGCAATGGCATCCCTTTTTCTGCTGTAAGAAATGCCCCCAGGTAGACTTTTTTATTATTTTCACTCTGGGACTGTGGTTTTTAAAATGTGGAAGTTGGAGTGGTTTTTTCACCCCCTTTTTTTTCCTGTGAGGAGTGGAAGGGTGATGGTGAGGTGCTGGCCAAGTGGGTGGCAGGGGGTTCCCGCAGCCAGCAGCGGGGTTGGCCGCCTCGATGGGTGCTCAGGCAGAACCACGTGAGGTTGGTGGCTCTTTGTGGGGGGTCTTCAGGTATGGAGGGACTTGGGTGAGCTTATGGGGATGGTGCTCTTTAAGTTAGGTAGGAGCCTGTCCGGGAACAAGCGCTTCCTCAGGCCAAGACGGTGATGGGACCTCATGCAGGGTGGGGTGCGGGTGGCTGGGGGATGCTGATTGTTTTCCCTTTATGTGGAAGGCAAAGGTAGATTGGCAATCCACGTTAGAAGATATGGCGGTTTACCCAGCAAAACTACACGCACAGACAGAACTATCTTCTTTATTATAAAGATACACTATGAGGAACAAACCTGAATGTATACTGAAGCTTGTAATGGTACATGCCAAAAATGTACAGTACTATACATAAAAGTGCATTGTCACAACAGATTAACAGTACATTTCTCTTCCAGAACCGTGAAATTTCCATGTTTTTTATTTGTTCTTTGAGAGTGGAAGGAATGCAATGGGAATGCAGCCATACACAAACAGGGAAGGATGCAATGGAAATGCAACAGTACAAGAGCAAGGCTAAAGCTCCTCTAAAATTTAAAGGCACTTTCACATGTACATACTACAGATGTACATTGACACAATTAGGTAACAGTCAACAAGCAGGAAGCTACCAGTACGGCAATTCATCAAACTTGACAGTAAAGGACAATACTGATTGGATTAGGTGTGCAGGAGTTACCCTTTAGTACGTCTGTAGTTGTAGCAGTCTTTCCTGTTACATATCCACTTACTATACTTTTAAGTATCTATAATAACCATCAAACTACACATTTAACTGTGTGAATGCACTAAGTGGATGCATTCACTAAATGCACTGTTTCTAATATTTTCTTTTGCTAAACAATTTCTAAGATAAGCATTATGGAGTCCAGTACAGTTATTTAAACATACAAAATTCCCTATGCAATTTAAAGATACAGGTATCCATCTCAATTATGCCAGGTGGGTTAATTTAAAAACGCTAGACTAAAACTGCATGTAAATGAAAGCTGAAATTCCAGTTTGTTCCACTGATTCTAGTAAACTGGGGAACTACTTGAAAATATCTCTGGTCCCCACCAGGTGAACAGACCCTATAGACCAGCGCTGGGCTGCAGCTGGGGCTGGCCTGGCTTCGGCTTCTGCCCCAGCATTAGGACTGGGCAGTAGAGTCGAGAGGGCTGGAGGTTCACTGACCAACGCTGCCCAGTCCGCTGCGGTGGATTAAGACTTTGCCTCTAACCTAGACGCACGTGAAGCCTGCGGCTGGATTGAGATGGGTTTGCAAATCCCAGGAGCAGTTTGGCTCTGAGAGGCGGTTCATGGGATACTTTTCACACCTGGGGCTTTGCATTACCCATCTACAGGGTGTAAACCAGAGCAGGAGTAAGTTGCTCCTAAATAACAACAGGAAATGACTCCTGTCACCTCAGTAACTATGTCTATTCAATTTTGTCACTCCTCTTCCCCTCCCAAACTCAATTGTTTATGTATAGTGAGTGGTACAACTCCAAGCTTTCCAACAGTGACATCTTAAATAATACATGGAAAGACAGATCTTACTCAAAGCCAGTTGTACTCCTGTAGGTGGACCACAACGGATTTTTTTCCCGTCTTCTTCACTGAAACTTATTTTATGGATTGGATGTCGGAAAATATATTCACAGAAATAATATTATGGCTTACTGTTGCAATGTGCAAAACAGCTGTACATTTAGTTCACGCCTAACAAAGTTTAACAACAGAGCACTAAGCAAAGTTGAAAGTCATCCCTCACAGACATGAGAAAGGTACTGATTTCTGTCATTTAAAAAAAAAAGGGGGAAGCGGGGGAAAGTGGTTATGGAAAACTTGAGTCAGCTTGAATCTAGGCGGTAGAAGCTCAGCTGTCTGTCCTGCGACCAACCCCTGCATCGCTGGCAGGAGGTAGTGCCTCTTCAGAGAGTCCCTGCCTTGCTGCCGTCAGCATAACCGAGGCCGTGCACAGAGTGCACAGAGTATCTGCGCTGCGCAAGGGCAGCCAGCAGAGCTAGGTCAGCTCGAAACTCTGTCTATTACAACTCAAATCATGTCTTTAATTGGACACACATAAAGTCAATGGGATACTTTGCTGAATTACAGTGTAGTTGATCCTTTTAATCACCCATCAGCCAGCCTAATGGACCAACAGATTCACGTACTCCCCAGAGACTGGCTCGCTCAACAACGAACTTGAAATGAATTTAGCTTTTGTGAAAAATGTGGTATCAGGGAATGAAGGTCTAGCTTCATGGGAAAAGGTACATTATTACAGAAGACAGCAAAAGGAGTTTCTAGTTACTATCCTGGAGATGTGCTTTAGCTGTGACCTGGAATGCTGCATTTTATCAGTGAGAGCAATGTGATCTCCAGATCCATCCAGCGCTTGTCTCTCATGAGACTGCCAACAAGAAAGCTAAAATTCGGTGCCAATTGTGAGAGTTGTGAGGGCTTGGTGGATTTTTTTGGTGTGTCTTAAATAAGAAACGTGGCCTGAGATGACTTAGACATTCCACACAGACACTTAATCCTCACATGCTAGATTTCAGCTCTTACTAACCTGCTTGAGATTTGGTTTAGTGACCCAGAAATGAGAGGTCCCACCTCCCCTGACCCCCCTGCCCCTTAGTTTTGTGCAGGATCTGTTATTACATAGCTATGGTAAGACTGTGAAGTATGGTACAAAGTGGCAAGCTGTTTGTGATCTGTGTTGTTTTTATTACAAATGGTGCAGCATCAAGTTTTCAAGTAAGTCTATGTTTGTTTTTTAAAATGATGCACAATTGTCCAGTTTTTCTTTTAATTGAAACCATACAAAATACAAATGCCCGTGTTAATGTAGCTAGTTTCAGACAATACATTCAAAAACACTGAAAAACGAAGCCTCTCCAATTACAAACATGAACAAACGATGTTATGGAGCCCTGACTTCTATCGTTAATCCATCCCTTTCCCTAGCATACCCCAGCCGGGCACTGTCGGTGGCTGAGCTGTCTACATTGTGCAAGATTTGTCGGCTGGACCCTGGGAAGGAGGGGAAGGCCCTATGCTAGGATTTGTTTTTGGAAGAACAATAGGTTTTGGCCTAAGAGCAGGAGGTTTCAGCTGCACTCCCATTCTAGGGGCCACCATGGGCTTGAAAGTACTCATGGTGTCACTGGAAGAACTAGTGCTACGGCGGATCTGAGGCTCGGAGCTCCTTAAAACAACGCTGTGGAGGGGGCTGAGCGACTCCGTGGAGGTGGCAGGGGTGGGGGTGTTTTTCTTTTGTTCCAAGGTGTCCAACACGACATCGGGGGCATGCTTCGCCGAGCTCTGCCGCTCCAGCTCACGGAGCTCATTCAGCGCCGTGTTCATCGTCTCCTCGATGTCCTGGGTCAGAGCACAGAGAGAGTGGCATGTCATTCGAATTGCTACTGAACGCAAGCACGGGAGTAGCAGGAAGACGGGATGAAAAATGCATGAGTTAATTTGCCAGCCATCCTCTCTTTAACAAGTATTATAGTGCTAAAGCCAATTTCCACCAGATATATTTAAAAGACACTACAATTGACAAGATGGCAGCTTTGGCTGGACATTACAAATATTTAACCTGTTCACATGAGAGAGTCAAAATTGACCTAAAAAATTTAAAAAAATCAATTAAACTAAAACCTGCACGCCATTTTATTAAGTGATTGTCAGGACAACGGCTATTTGCCTAGCAGCATTTTTAACTGTGAAGATTTCTGTCATCTCTTAGGTAGTGACAAGTGTAAAGATTTTAGTCCATTTGCTACCTCTTACCTGACTGCTCCCCTCATCTAGTGCCCCAGGTGTTCAGGATCTG
This sequence comes from Balaeniceps rex, assembly GCA_013401315.1. NCBI lineage: Eukaryota > Metazoa > Chordata > Aves > Pelecaniformes > Balaenicipitidae > Balaeniceps > Balaeniceps rex. Next base: position 60,534 of record VYZW01035017.1, on the reverse strand, counting down.
TATTCCCTCACGGGGATTATAAACCAGGTTTTGTAAGGAAATAAAGCTTGTTTGTCTACCAGCTCTTCTCTCCTCCTGTTTCTCTGAGTTAAATTTTAAGCAGAAAAAACTCCAAGACATTGTTCAGTGAGCTTACCTAGGAAATTATTTTTTTCATCAGGATTTCTGGCACAAATGCTAAAAGAATGCACCAAGACACTAGTTTACTATTTTTCAGTGGTATTGAGATACAACTGAGGTTAAGTGTCTGGTGTTCCCTGCTTGCTCACACCAACTTTCATGCAGTTTAATCTAAGTCTGGGTTCTCTCACTGCTGAATCATGATCTCTATGCATCAAAAAAAATAGCTTAAACCCAACAGCACTGTATGTGGTTCCAGGAAAGTAAATAACTAACTAATAGTACAATAAACCAGCAACATTTACTCTTTCTAATACATGGTTCAGCGTTCTGACCCAAGCATGACAGTCCCTTCTTTCCCTTGTTGGAAGTAGAGTTTGAAAGCAAGCATCACCAGTACATTAAATTTTAAAACACGAGTGCCAGTGTTATTGTAAAATACTTCTGCAATCATATTGTACCCTCAGGGTGCCCCTAGTAATCATGTTGTACTACCTAGACAAAACACGAGTTCGGAAGACAGTGGTATCTGTTTGCTCAAGAGCTGTTACCAGCTCTGTACAACAGACCAATTTGATGATCGGGGTGCTCCCTATTCCATCCTTCTCACCTATTCACTGCCAGGAATGAGACTGGTGAGTGTTTACACAGGGATAAGATGGCCCGTGATTTATGCAGGTGCAATGTCTTGCACATCATGTTCTTAGCCACAACTACAAGCATCAAATCAACATATGGTATGAACTATATGCAAACTACGTAAAATGCAGAATAGAATCATTTGGTTAGAAAAGACCTTTAAGATCATCGAGTCCAAGACCCTGGAATGTAAATCTGTGCTTTGAACGGCAACGGTCGCTACTAGCCAGTCAGAGCACTTTTCTGCAAAGCATAATACCGAGAAATTATTGAACACTAATTACATCCAAGTTAGAACAGGCCAGCCTTCATCAGCGCACACAGATTTACATAGCTGTTGTAATCATATACTATCGTAGTGTTCTGGGTGGCAGAGGCAATTTCATTATGGTATAACAGGAAATGATTTCTTTTTATTGCTACTACAATGTCTATTCCCCCTTGTGCTTCATCTATCCAGGATCCCTTAATGCATCTTCTTTCACATACGCTCCGTTTAAAAAGCTCAGTAGGATATTCTCCTGCACGCACACTCCTACCAGTGTACGTGCTCTGCGCTATGCTATTCACTGAGACTTGCTCCTCAGAAAATCAGAGAGTGACATAAAATAAAAAAGACACAAACCTGAGCTATTGACTCTGGGTCCAGTGGTTTATGGTCGTTGAAACCTGTGTACTGACCAGATGATGTAGATCTTCTAATTGGAGGGCTATCAATCTTCTTTAGAGAATCGTGCCTACTGATGTTAGTGAGACTGCCATGTCCAGGCCTACGCCTCCTTTCAGGGCTGTCGGCATTGACGTTGCGATTTTGAAGAAGGGCTCTGGGACTGCAGTGAGCTGCCAGGTTGGGGGAACCTAGCTCCATGGACGAGTTGGAGAGAGGGTGAGGTGGGTGTACTGGGCAGTGACCGTCACTGCTCCTGCCGGGGCGTCTTAGAGGAGGTGGAGGTTCTGATCTCTTTCTTTGCCTGCACCAATGAAGAAATGGTTATAGGACAAGTTGTAGTGACCCACCATAAGTACGTGGAGAAGTAATTGCTATGTTACCTGAGCTGTGAGCAGTACTACTGAAAACATGTTACTCTCACGCTTACCTTCCTAAATGCACGTCGGAGTGACGGTCAGTGGGAGAGTTCATGTCCTTTGATGATGACTTGTCCTCAGTTATGGGTCCGCTGCTGGCCTCACTGTCTGCTTTTTGGCTCAGTGTGTCTGAGAAAGTATCATCCCTGAACAGAACACACATGGTGAGATGAGAAGTCAGTGAGTTAGGTGTGACAGAGAGCATCTTGGCGCTCCCGGATTTTAATCCCCTTAAGAAAAGCAGGCATGCTTTTCTTATGCACTACAGCCCCTCCATGTCTCCAAAAATTGCTTATAATCCTTCTGTTTACTGAGCTCTTCACATTTTGACTGTAACCTTTCTGTAAACAAGAACTTTGCCTTCCTTGGCAAGGCACATGCTTAATACTGTAAAAGAAGAGTTCAGGGCTGCATTTCTCCAGTCTTTGCTAACCTGAAGTTAAATGTCAGCAATTGCTACAAAGAGATAGTCAAATTAAACTAGGTGCAGCAGCATCCGCCTCTTAATGTGCTGGGAACACATCCGTAAATAAAGTAGCTTAGCCTAGTAGTAGCTTTTGATTAAGAGCTGTCAATTCAGGCCAATGAAGACAGGCATCCTGCATAGAAGGCTAATGTTTAATCTATCTGAGCCTTCACACCACTGTCTCGTTTGCAAACCACGTTGTTAATTGCTTCAGCATGTTTACTGTCCCGTTTGGAAACCATGTTGTTAATTGCTTCAGCATGTTTTTACACCCCACCAAGAACCTAGTCACACCAGACACTGCTTACATATCCTGCACCACTATGTACTGGTGAGGGACAAGGCCATCAATTCCATTGTGCCTTCCTTCCCACCAGTCTTCAGACGCTCGGTGATAGAGCAAAAGGGAAGCTCCTTTCTTGAAAGAGAGTTCTCGTGCAGATCTTCCAACGTAGTCAAACTTAGCTATAGCTTCTATGGGCTCACACTCTGCGTAGGGAGGGAAGAAGAACAGATATCAGATTCCATACCAGCTTATCTGCTTATTTTGGTTTCGTAAAACCCATTTATTGCATTTTCTCAGTGCTCATTCTTATTGAGCAGAGCTGACAGAAATCAGGTCAGCTGAGGCAGGCTTCAGGCAGTAGTTATAATATGTCGCTTACAAAGAAACATAATCAATCTGTGCCCCAAGTGTGAAACATCTGGGTTGCTTCACAAGCTGCAGAAAACATAACAGCATACTCAAATGTTACAATAGCTGCTGCTGGGAGAGAGGCCTCTGCCTCCTGCTGCCAGGGCTCCTCCATGGCTGGGGAGTGGGATGGGGGCCAGGCAATGAAGACCTCCAAAAATATGATGAACAAACCCAGATGAATAATCAGAGGTCTGAGGAAGCAGTGTGATAAAGGAAAAGTAAACTGCAGTGCCTTTAACATCTGCAGCGGTAAAAGAAGGAAGGCGGGATTCCCCTGTGCATGAGCAGGGATGCTCTGCCTAATTGGGCTATGAGATTTCTGTCTTTTACGTGACGAGTGTGCAGACCTAGTGAAAACCTAGTGTTTTACACAACATTGAAGCCCAGTGCTTTAATCTGCTTCCTTAACACCCTTTTTGAGTGAGCCAGACGGCTCCAAACTGCCTAAGGACGACTCCTCCACAGGGTCAGTCCCTGTGTGGCCTGAAGTTGCCCAAGGCAGCTCTGCCTGCTCCAAAATCCCGAGTTCCTCTGGTTTCTGCAGGGGAGGCTGGTATTTTCTGAAGTCAAACATTGGTTACAGCAGTCGTTGTTAATCTTCTGTCAGTATGCTGGTAAATTCAGCCTTACATTGGTAATGGACTCCATCCTGTAACCTACGCTTGGGTCTGAAACCTACTGATGTCAGCGAAGGGCCCCTGCTGAAGGTCTGCCAGCAGGTATCTTCAGAGCTGTACCTGAACATCAGTGAAACAGCTGTGATTTTAACAACCTCTAGTTTCTTCTGCACAAAACCAAAAGCACCTGAGCTCAAACAGATTAAAATTTGTCACCAAAGTCTCAAAAAAATAAAGAAAAACGTGCAAAATCTTTGTTGACTCCAATAACTCAGAGTCCCTGAAATGACAAATTTCTTTACATAATTAGGGCAATATTTAGATGGAAATTAACATCTGGGCTAATGACTAGCATAGCAACTTTCTGTCTGGTGCAAATTAAAATCGCTGAGGTTGTAATTCCCCAAAGAACCAGGCTGGTAATAAAAGCCACTGTTCCTTTATGACAACATTTTGTGCAGGAATGTCTTTTTAAAATTAACTTCATCCTGCAGCATGAAAACATAATGATAGCACCTTTATTGAGGTTATAGTTTGCAGCTGGTTATTTTTAATAACTTGCCCAGCCTGCAGAAGGCTGTCTTGTGGTTTGCTGCTTCTGCAGTCACGCTAAGAGCTCCTGTCAGTGACGAACTGCAGGGTGTTTAGGAGTTACAAATCCAGAAACTTTCCAGAGATGGCATACAGTGGTATGGGGAATTCACTGTTACAAATGCAAAAATAATGTACGCCGGCAGAAATGACTTCAATTACATAAATGCAAGTAGAAATCTAGCAATAACAGTATTAATTCCTGAAAATGCATCACTACTGGATGGCTCGTTGGCAGGCATTCCCTGGTGGGTGGGTGGGGGGTGATAGGTTTCTTGGTTTCATGTTTTTAAGAAAAGAAAATGTAAAGATGACATAGAAAGAAACATTCTGGAAAACTGGGAAAACCTTAATGCTGGTGTATATATTAGTGATATATTCTAATACACAATCCTGTTTTCATTTCTAGATAGTCTATCTACAGTATACCTCCAACAGAAAGTACAGATGTCACAAAGCGACTATAGGCACGGAAAGACACTATTGCCAAACGAAAAGAAATAAAACTAAACACGCCTGTTTATCTTGCATCATGTTTAAGAGGGCAATATTAAATCGAATGGCAATACATGACACTGACAAAAGAACGCTGTTTTTACACATATCACTCACGTTGCTTGTGCAATTCGTTATAAGAAGGTATTAGTGGGATCGGGTAGGATTGAAAAGGAGCAGACGTTTGTATAACACACTGTCCTCAGACTGCAGGTAAGTTATGGGTTATGGAAGAGCGGGTCAAGAATTCAGAAGCAAAAGCTCCCAGATTTCAGTGAGCCAGTCACTCACTAACGGGTAATACTTTAAAATGCAACACCCCCCCCAGCCAAACAAAAAAACCTTTACAATAAGAAGAAATTCCCAAATTTCCTGTATATAGTTTCCTTTGACGGTCTCTGAAGTTAACTGATAATGGTCATGGGTACTGGGCTAATTGGTAAACCCCTACACTGATTAGCTACGGGATTTCCCATTTCGCTGCTGATTTCAACAGACCATATAGTAACCCACATTTGAGTATACACGTCTTTTTATTTACAAATTAATGGACTAAACTAGAAACAGTTCTATCTCCCTCAGTGGAATTACACTAATCTAAGTGTGGTGCATGGTGGGAATCTGTTTTTTTGTATCCTTCCATTGCCTGCAAGACTCACATATGTTCCCAGAGGTCCAAAGGCAGTCGCCCCACTGGAACCAGCTCTATGAATTCGTAATGTATCCATAATGGATGTGACTTTTGAGACATGTTTGTTAGATTGCCTGGGTAACAAATCCTACCTCCTCGGGGAGGAGTGCCCAGTAGATCTCACACAGTTTTCTTAATAGAACCAAAAATAAGTTCAGGCAGGTTTTACTATTTTGAAAGGGGCATTTTCTTTGCTTGAATGTTGCTTTTACATGGTGAGAACTTTCCTATAGCAAACAGTACTGAGACTGTACTTAAATAGCAATTCACCTTGTTACAGGTCAAGCCTTAATAGTTAAAACCAAAGTACCATGACAGTTACTCCTAGAAATAAATGCATTTTGAAAAGCTAAGCCATTTAATATCAAGGTTACTGAATGACAGACAAGCATTGCCAGAAAAGCAAAGGTGATGAAAGCTAAATTTGGGATCTGTAACTCAAATGCTGTGTGGTACTGAATGTCTAGCAGTAAAATTGGCAGCTTGGAGGGAAATGTAATTGCACTGCTCTGTCCATACCTGGGGGCATTCGCCTACAATAGCAAGAAGTATTTGATGACATATAGGATCTCACCAGCTATCATCTCTAGTGACTCAGGCAATGATATGGAAGTGAAAAATTAGGACAAACTGAAGAACTATGGGAAAAGCTTTAGGGACTCTGTTAATCATCCAGCTCTGTTCTTACTTTTTTATTTACGACCCCCAAAGTTTGTTATGATTACTACCACCATTTGATGACACATTATGTTGCAGTGTGCTTAAAAATCAAGGTTTAATACCAAGTAGAGCTGTCCAGATCCAACAGCTGGGGAGAGCAGAAAGGGCAGAGGAAACATAAGTGCTAATTTTAATTTTGGGATTGGAGTGCCAGATGTAGTACTAACCTCCCTACAGAGGTGATGGCACTGAAGTGGCACTGCGCTGCCCTCTACGCCTCAGGGCACAAGGAGCTAAGGAAAAGAGGGGAGACCATCCCCTGCACTTTTGCGGGGGGTTGCTGTTGCTCTGCTCTGCTCTTCCTCAGTTCTCCCAGATGTACCCTGGCTGTCAGGAATAGAGTATGTCCTTGAACTCCCTGGGAAGACCCTATCTCCCGCTGTGTTTATCCTCTTCTGCACCCCATCAGAGAACAGCGGCGTTGCAATTTCAAAGTCCTGTCCTCAGAATAGCAGTTCTCTGGCTGGGGAACAGCAAAAGCAAAGAAATGTTGCAAGGTGTTGACAGAACAGAATTTGGCAAAATGTCGATCACAGCACGCGCTACTGAAAAGCAGGAAAATTACTATGTGTTGGGGACGCAACAATAACTTACAGCCTTACGTGTCCCTGTAATTTTGTTTCCAGCAGATCTACCATCTCATTTTTTACCCTACGTTTATGAGATATCTATGAACAGTATGATATTAATTGTATGTATGTTTTCCCAGGAGAAACCCATCTGTTTAACTTCCTCAGGAAATTCTCTACTTCCTTTGAAAACAAACCTAGTCACCCTTTTCCATATGGCTCCAACAAGAATAAAAAAATCTTCAGCAAACTGAAGGTGAAGGAAATATGCTCAAAACTGCTTCAGCAAGACATGAATAATATCCTTTGAATCTTTTCTGCAGAGGCACTTTTAGGTAGAGGTTTTTCTGCAGCAAAATTACAGATAGATTTTTTTCATGCCTCAGCTTGAGTACAAATGTTCTGAACTTCACAAATTAAATTTCATTTCCAGATTTAGAAGAAAGAAGAAACTTAAGTGCTTTCCTTAACAGGGATACTTTCTGCAAGTTTAAAAAAAGACTGAAAACACTACAGTAAAATGCATCTCCTTCCCTCTTCCCTTTCTGGTGATCAACAGAAATATATGAACACCAGTAACCTTAGAAAAAGAAAGGCAATTTATATGCTTAAAATTAAGCAGTTATGAAGTATTTATATGCTCAGTTATAAGTTCCAGCCTTCTTTTCCCCAAGCTACCAGATTTTACCTCTGCAGACATAATCTGTTTTTTAATTTTTAAAGTCTTGTTGTTTTCTAAATTGTAATTAAACATTCCTAGTGCTACTGAGCCAGCCCCTACAGACGGGTTTATTCTAGTAGGCACAGAGAGAATCACTTGTAGTTTAACTTTATACAGCAAGTACTTCTTATAACAACAATAACTAAAGTAGAAAAAGAAATCCTTTTGCTTTTGAGCATAGCCTCTGGATGATGTTTCAATAACCCTGTAATTCCTATGGGGTTAGCTGCTTGGTCTTGTGTATGTATACAACACTTTAGCATAAAACTAACCAGATTTTCAACATTAAAAAAATTACATTTATAGAGTCTGCTTCTTTCATCTCCTAACAGAGGGAAATACGTAAGCACCACGTGTCTGATCAATACAGCAGCAATGCTGCGCCTCCCTTTCTCTCTCTCCACATACAGCTGTCAATGATGCATCCAGCTTATAATCAATGAATCAACCACATTAAACCCCCAAAAGACTCTAGACTCTTTAGTGGAAACTTTTTTTTTTGTCCACCACAGGTCAACCAGTGACTGTCATGAAGTTCAATATGCAAACTGAAAAATTCTCACCTACTCTCATATTTGGTACCAAGAACATTTTATAAAAGGAATTGTCCAAAGGACAAACACATGAATATATGTGCAAAGAGATGGTGAATGCATTGAATTTAAAGCCTGTAACCTACATCAGAAAAATGTGCTATTACAACGGAAAGCTGTATCCATGGAAGAAAAATGGGTTAGAGCTTGCAGGCTGAGAACCGAAGGCCAACACAGTTTTGTACGTGATCCAGGCTTGCTAATCTTTATCTTTGAAGCAGTAATTTACCCAGATTACAAACATTTTTGCACTAACAATTATTTTGCTGTGAACACAAATGTCTACTTCCTTTTGTCACTGAATTAATTAAAAAGGTGCAATGGGACAACTAGAATTAAATTGCTGGCTAATCTGGTGAACAAAAAGCCATGTCTTGAGCAGTTAAATCTTTTAACAGAACTCTGTCCTGTTGACAGCTATTCTCTTCAGGGTTTGTCTCCACCAATGACACAGTCTTAACACAGGTGGCACCACAACAGGAATGTAAAACTGTTATTATAACAACACAGTGATGGGGTAGAGCCCATGATTATCGAGGCACAGGTGATGCACTATGCCATGGTCGTGCTCCTCTGGATCCTGCTGATGTTTTAATCTTTCCTAGGCATGGTTTTGAAGTAACCGCTTTTGTTTGCTGCTGAAAAACTGCACTTATTTTCCATGCCCACTTGGGTCTTTACCTCTCAGTTTGGTCATGGGACCCCAAAGTTGGCCCCAATATATTGAACTGGTGTGTCACCTGCATTTCACTACTTTGCTTGTGCTCTAAATGAGAGACAGACAGACATCTTCAGCTTCCACTCTTGCTTCATACCTCCAATGGAAGAAGGAGCTCTTATAAAGCATAGCTATACTGTCTTGGAAAAATGAAGTGCAGTTATGAGTTTGTTCACACCATTTAGCGCAGCCGTGTTATATAAAGATGGTGGGTTTAGCTCTAGAGCTTGTCAAGAGGAACCCACATACAGGCTGACTTGTAAAACTGTTAGTATTCCCTACCGTGGGTGCAGGCATGGATATACACCCCAGGCAGAAGATTAACATTGACTTCTCTCCTATCTTCAGTTTTTTCCCCCTTCTGTGACGCCTGCCCACCCAACCGTCCCTCCTCTCCAAACAACTGCATTGATAGACTCTGCCTGCCCCTCCTCACCGCAGCAAAGGGGAAGAGACAGGCGATCTGTCACTGACAGCTTGTCTACGTGACAAAGCAGATGGGTACAGCTAGAGTGGAACTATTGTTTACATTGTTCTGTGTGCAATGGGACCAGTGTAGCCAGGTTTCCTATAGATACACCTTCCTGTTCCCCTTCCCTATGGCAATCGTCCCAGCTCCTAACCAGTATCCCTTGTGACATCCTTTTTAAAAGAAAAAAAAATTTCCTTCTCTGCTGTAGCTCTTTTCCACCCCTTTCCCCCTCTCTGTCTCTTCTTCTTCCTCCTTCCACACATCCTCTGAGATGGACAAGGGGCAGCTTTTGTTTCTGCTGGTGCTAAGTGCACGTGTGCTGGTCGCTCTGTCTGGGTTGCCTGCTGGCCAGATATGCAGTGAGCTCACACTGCAGCTCTTCTCTACAGGGACCGTTATTCTTAATCCTTCACCTCTAAGTGGCTACTAATTGTCAGGAAAATGGTAGTTATTCAACAGTTTTGACACCTCTTTCCATCTGTTACATTTGCTTGAAACTGGCCAGAGGTTACTGGGAGGGACATCTGAAGAATGGTCCAACTGAAATATGCCACAGTCAAATACACCTTTAGGAAACCTGGCTAAAAAGAGTTGATATAATAGAGATGCATCAAATTTTTCATGGATATCTATCATACCCCAAACTGTCAGAGTATATGTGATTAATATTTATAGCAAATGACTATTGTTCAGAAGTTTCACTGTGGGGGGTACATACCTGTTTTTCAGTAGTTCTAAATCCTTTAGATGGAATGGCTTTTAAATTCATATCAAAATAGAGCCCACTGAATGGCAAATACACCTTAGCTGAAATATTTACAGACACACTTTTGGTAAGTTTAGCTTTTGCAGACAAAAGATAGAGGGTCACTAAAAATGTAACATTATATCAGAAAATAATATGTGCTGACTGAAATAGTTTCTCTCTTGCCCTTCCTGTGACTGGACAAATCAGGAGAGAACAAGGAAACAGCTGGTCAAACACAGATGAATCAGAGTGAAAAAGCACACAAACAGAGATTTAAGAAGCCGGCTTTGCTACAGACCACCAGGACTGAAATCCTCTTCTTTCAAACAAGACACAATTAGGAAAGGAAGAAGGTCTCCCGCATGAAACACCTGTAAAAGTTATTCCTATCAAAGGCACAGTAATGTGACAGACATACCGTCTTCACTGGTATGGGGCTCTGTACTGGCATCCTGGTCCACTTCCTCTAATGTACCATGTTCACTGTATGGGCTGTCACTGAAGGGAAATGAAAGGTCAAGCAGAGAGAGAAACAACAGCATGAAAAGGATGCTTCAGTGGGCATTAAACCCCAGTCCCTTTTTTCCCTAGTCCACTGGGTGTAATTGATGTCTTCCATGCATATCAAAAATATGCCACCCCCATAAGATTATTTAAAGTTATTCTTGTAATGTTATAAAGTTATGTGCAACATAATTCTCATGACATGCTATGAATACACAATTACTGAAGAAGTCTACACACCTCTTCTTCGAACAACATCTTCAGCTAACTAAGAAGTTCCCAGAACCTTTGAATCCTTTAATTTATGAAAAGGGGGTGTGTGTTGCTAAGAGAGGAAATGAGCAGAGGGGAAGGCATCATAAGCTGAAATTTGTGAAGATGGTTCACAGTCAGAAAGCCAGTTTCTGGTTCCTCCACAAAATGTTGTAAGGAACCTCAATGTATTGCCTTTGCTTCATGTTTTTTACAGTCAACACTTTCCTGTGTGAACCTAAATGCTCTTCTCATTTATCTTCATACTTCTATTGTGTGCAAAAGTCATTCTGTATCACAGGAGTTATCCAGACAACCAGTCTAATGATTTTGTTAAGGAGATAGAAGGGTAATATTCTGACTTACCAGTAGTCATCTCCAGCCATGCATTTTTCATACACTGGGCCATCAAGTTCTTTAGCATCTGGAAAAATAGCCTCATGATGGATGATGATAGTTTTGATTATCTCATTCACATGTGCCTGACAAGACACCTGGTCTTGTATGTCTGGAACAGGCATCAGGGTTGGCCCAAAACAAATAGCCAGGTTGTATGGATCCATCATGTTTTCATCACTGTACTGTGAAAGGCTGTTATAACAGAAAGATCAAGAAAAATTGACTTTTCCACTGTTACTAACCTTATGCTGAAAACCAGAGAAACTTCATTTTCCATCACAACTTAGAGATTTCCTGCTCTCCTTGACACTTAATCCCACATAATGCAACAAACAAAAAAAGGGGATTTCTTCAATAGGCTATACACATTATAAAGTGAGTTTATAGCACATAAATGTATGTAGATGTATGTGTTCCTACACTATTGTGTTTAGTGTACATTGACTTAATGGGCTAATGTAAAATGCATCAACTGCTGCTGCTTCTATCTCATTGGTGCTTATCCTTGGAGGCCCAAGTGGACTGGATCCAAAGTGGATCATGCTTATCATTTCTCATCAGACCCTGATGCATCTCTCCCATCAACTGGCTATAACTTAGGCAGACTGAATTGTTTTCTGGAGGTAGCTAAGTTCCTAGATCTTGCAAAGGCTCTTGTGACTTCTGGTTTCTGTTTCTACCACACAACCTAAAATCCTTGAGCACCTTGCCTTCTGCCCACAAACTCCCACAGGGGTTTAATTTTGGAAACAACCAAACAAAAGGCTTTCATTGTTCTTATTAACCAACTTTTGCAAGGTCTCCTTTCCTCCAGAAAACTCAACATTACTAGGTTTCAATTTTGATTTTGAATGAAATTTGCTCTTTACTCCCTTGTTTAAAAGCACTGGCATTTCTAGTGGAAATGTTGGCTTTTGAGTTGTTCTGTGCAGGGCCAGTCAAACAGAACCTGAAGCACAGGGACGCCCTTTACCTCAGTGTTGTTCTGCACTCTGATGCAGCATATGAATTAGTATGTCTGGTTGTGTTTAAATACAGCATCACATTCCCTTTAGAAAGGGAATTTGATAGAGTGTACATGTACAAACAATACAAACTGAAGAGGCAAACCTTCTAAATGACAACCTTCATAACTAGCTTATAAAATTAATAATGCTCTCCTCTTTCTTATACCACTATTTATTATCATGTCCTGTGTGTAAATCAGAGACATCTTGTTCTACTGATTTATAAGTGGTTCGACCTTTATATGTGTGCAAGAATGTGTAAAAAAGATTATAATTGTGAAACGTGAAGTTCTGCTGGTGGCTGGTAACATGTTCTGCTCCTCAGGGCTCAATACTGGTGCTGGTACTGTTCAATATCTTCATGAATGGCCTAGACAACAGGATGGAGTGCACACTCAGCCAACTTACAGATGATGCCATACTGTGGGGGACAGCAGACATGCTAAAGGGCAGGGTTACCATTTAGAAGGACCTTGACAAGATGGAGGAATGCATGAACAGGGATTTCATCAAGTTCAACAAGGATGAATGCAAAGTCCTCCCGCTGGGATGAAATAATCCCATGTATTATTACAGTCTGGAGCTGACTGTTAGATATCAGCTCCCAAGGAAAAGCACATTGGGAAAAGCACTTCTTGGACAAGAAGTTGGACGTGGTTCAGCAGTGTGTCTTCCAGCGATGAAGGCTAGTTACATATGTTTCTGTATTAGGAAGAGTAAAGCCAGCAGGTCAAGGGAATTGATTATTCCCCTTCCACTTGGTGCTCATGAATTCAAGACAAAGCCTTGAGCAACTTGACCTAACTTTAGAAGCTTTGAGCAGGATGCTAGACCAGATAAGGTCAAGCCATGAGGTCTGATGACTTCATGTTGCCAAGCAGGCCTAACTGCATATGCAAAAAGCAGAACTGGATTTGCAGAAAGTCAAACTATGGGAATGTTTTCCCTGTGGATGCACCAGGAGCAGTTTGGAGGCATATGAGATTTAGCCTGCTTTCTGAATTGCATTCCTGTAGAGAGCACAGATGTAGCTAACACGACCATGTAACAAGTACAACCTTGTATAACTCTGGCCAACCTGTACATCTAAGTAGAGGAGAAGCTGTGGTATAAGCCTATGAGATATTTACACGGTATCACTATAGAGGGATGAATTCATGTTTGCAATGAATGGTTATTTTCATAAAGCTTTAGATCTCTGCACCTCTTTTAAATATTGCTTGAAAGTGGTTCAAAAATTACTAGAAGAAAGGAAACTGGAACTGCTGTGAATACAGGCATGGACACATAACCTGGCTGCAAAGACCCTGTTTCTATAGGAACAGACAGGATGGATGAAATAGGGAAGGTCATAAAGGCAGAATGAATCAGCAGAGGGCAAATTTAGAAAAAAAAGAGGAAAAAGGCAATATGAAAACAGATATAACAGGAAACAGACAATACAGCAGCAGAAAGAGAAAAGCTAGAATCAGGGCAAAGTGCACAAGAAGCAAAATTTGCAGTGAAAATACTGGGGTCAGCAAAACCGGAGAGGGCTGTGAGGGACTGGAGGGAGAAACACAGTGCAATTGCCCAACCTGTCTTTTATTTTCTCTTTGACAATGAAGAAGTTTTTCTGGGATGATGAACACACGAATGCCACTTTCCCTTTCTCACACAACCCTCCATGCAGCAGCTGCCTGTGTTTTGCAATGTGAGAACCAAGCTACTTTATATCAAAGCATACACAGGGGATGTATGTTCTCTATGCTGGTAGCCCTATTACCAGAAAATAGAAGCAGCAACACGAAGTCTCACCCTGGCAGTGCATAGCATCAAATAGGTAGCTTGTAGTGCCTGTGCTGCTTGAATATACTGTTTATTTTTCCCATCAGGAGATTAAAATCAGCTTGAGATAAGGAAAAAAAAAATCTACTTTTAAATTATGTAAATTATTTTTAATGTAGTTACAGTTTGTATTTGTTATTTTTCTTATCAGCTTATTTTATCATCAGCTTTAATGCTGTAGCCGGCACTCCCCATTTCAGACAACACTTTAATCTGTCTTATTACACCCTTGTTCAGTTTTGGACAAATGGAATTTTAATTTGAATGAAAACTGGTGTTTTCCTTCTATTTTCATTGCCAATTAGCAGATCATCTTTTGTGTTAAATGGAGCTTAAATGTAAATTCTACATAGAGTATGAGTAAAGCCAAAGAACTTCAATACCAGCAGAGGAAGGCAGATAAAGATACAGTACCTTGGGGGATGATAAAGCACTTACTGGTTGAGGAAGGCGAAGAGGTATCTCATCACTATAAGGACCGACCTGGGCAAAGTAAGGAGGAGTTTGCGGATGTGAAGAGCCCTCTCATAGAGATTGTCTATTCCTGCAAACAGAAGAAAGTATTTTAAGTTCCCTTTCATATGATGCTCTAAAATAGCATGCAGTCAGTTTACTCAATTTACTTCGACTCTTTACCGTCACATATCCCTCAATATCTTCTCATTTTGGCCTATCAGAAAAATAAGACCTACAAGTCCTTCTCCCTCTCATTAAAACCACACAGTTTAAAAGTAACACCTTTAAATATAAGAAGTCACCAATCTGCCTAAGTCAAACCCTGTGCCACTTGCTGAGCTAGACAGCTCATGAAACCACAATATCAGTAAATGAATCCAAGGAACCAAGGAGAGATGTTTGCCATCATTTTCAAATACAGATGAATTATCTTTATTTGAATGTTCATATCAGATATAATATTCCAATCACTGAGCTTCTCTAACGAGTTTTCTTAATCCAATGTCCAGCTATAGCTCTCTTAATGGCAAACTAGGGGAAAGGCTTTATGTTTTACAGTGTGTAAGCAACAAACACAAAGATCACATGTATTTTCCCAAATGATTTTATAGCAGTCCACCAAAATTCTTCTGAAGCAGGCAAAACAAGGTCAGCTTAATAAAAGCATCAGTTCCTAATGTCTTATAACAAGGATGCATTATCTCCTGTGTTGGTCAGAAAGATTATGTGGCTCCAAGTGGGGTAGTGATGGGATAAAAGGATAAATTGTTTTTCAAAGTAAGTAATATCTCAATTTTTTACTCAATGTGTTATCTGTGTAAATGACACTGTTAGAAACAACCTAAAATTTCAGTAATGCTTTTTACATCAGCCAAGAAAGAATGCTGCAATTAACAACATCTAGGGGAAATCTTAGCAGACTACATGAGAAATACTGTCCAGTGGCACTGAAATGGATATTCAAAAATTTGGAAATGAGAAACAGGAGCCGATTCCAATAGCTGAAAAGCCATTTGTACCTCAAAATGTCATATTTAACAGCACACATTTAAAGTAATTACTTACATAAAAACATGCTAACTGTAAACAGAGTTCCTGGTGTTTATTTGTGCTCTTTGGTATGGCTATTTCTACCAAGCAGCATTTATTTGTAGATGCAAAAGGTGTGTTGACTTATGTTTCTTAGAAGAACACCTGGTGTCTACTAATTAGTATTTTGGTACCAAGAACTAAGCAGAAGCAGAGCATGTTGGCAGTGAGACTTGTTTACCACACAGAAGTGCTGTACTTTATTAGGAAATGCCAGTGTAGTAAACTAAGGGGGAAACCCTGTTCCCACACCTGCATTTAAGGGAGATCCCACTGGCTCAGCACTACTAGTGTGCTGGGGAGCGGAAGATTTTGGGATGGGGTGAAGCTCGGCTCCTTGGGAGTTTCTGCAGAAGGAGAACAGCCCACCTCTGCTTGCAGGAAGGAATCCCGTTTGGATTGTGGTATTTACTGCAGGAGCAGCAAAGCAAAACTCCTGTGGGATGTAAAATCCTATTCCCTAGCAGAGCGGCTGAAGGTTGGAACAGTGTCCCTGGTGAGATGCCACTGACTGCCGCGTAACTGGTGGGGAAAAGGACTGTTGACAAATTGTATAATTTATAACCTAATGAGTCACACTGAACCCAAACTCTAGCTGAAAATCAGTTCAAGCCATTACACTTTTTCTAGTGGAGTATGGAACTTGAAATTTATTTTTATGTTTCTGTTAAACCTGGACTGCCTGAATCAAGAAGAAGTATTCCTGGTCACTGGTTAAGAACCGGAGTCCATGGCAGGGACATGCTAAGCCTGGGAGCTGCTCGCACAGCGAGGATTTGCAGGGCAACCACAATTGTCCTCTCCCTTTCCAGTGCATACCACATCTTGGAGATGCCAAAGCTACGTACCCTCACTTCTGCACTGTAGTGCCATGCTGCTGTTCTGCACAGCCCACAGACACCAGCTTTAGTGCAAGGCCTTTCTCCACCTACCTAAAGTAAGCAAGTCTCCAAAACTAAGTGGAAGGAGCCTGACCGTATCTTCAGTTCCCGATCTTCCCACAAAAGCAGCTGCTGTTACAGCTAGCGGTGCCTTGTGAGTCTCCAGCTCAGCCAACCCTGACAAGCCTGTTTCTGAGTCTCTGTACACAGAGTTGTAGCTCTGGGTGGTTTTGAGCCTGCGTGCATGTGTGCAGGTGGATTTTCCATGGAGTGGGGCTGAGGGAGGAAGGTCCAAAGGTGCTCTGGTTATGTCTTTCAACACTCCCACCTCAGCAGCACTGCTGTGCGGTGCTGCAGCACAGCTCCTCTCCAGCATTTCCACCCTGTGTGCTGGATGTAGGAAGCTGGAGGGAAGCTGTGACACAGCACCAGGACCTCCCTTCTGCATTAAAGCCTTTCCTGGCTAATGCCCTGTGCTGCAGACCTGCCTCTTCCAGCCAGTTCTGGAGACCGGCCCTGGACCACGTTCAGTCACCGCTGAACTCCAATCAGACCCGAGAAATGCTCTGGCCGGGCTCCCATGTGGGTCCAGTGGCTCCTTCCAGCAGTGTGCTGCCGATCCGGATGCAATACCTCTGTCTAAACTAGTGAGTTAAACCAGGATAGGGCACAGTCTTGAACACCAGCAGGCAGCTACCACACAGTAGTTATCACACTCTCCAGTGTGCTTGCAGTCTGTGCCAACTACAGCTCTTCCAAGCAGTTCCTAGACGTGGTTCACAGGATACATGAGCCAGGAACTGGTCCCATAGGCAGCATGGACATGGCAGAGTAGGTACAGAGAGTCTGGCTGCATGGTCATGTGTTGAGCTATCCCAGCTGCCCTACTAGGAGCATGATCAGTACTAAGTCACCTCTAGCAGGTCACCTCTATACTGAAGCAGTTACAAGCTATACATGCTGGAATGAGGTGTGTGTATTTCCAATACCTTCCTGGTAACCCAGTCCCAGTTTCCATGAAAGGCCCTTTATTGAAAATCCAAACTACTGCCAAGTGGTAAATTCATGTGCTTTCCACATTATTTCAAAAGGCTTGTTTTTCTTTCTCAGCACTGATTTGGTTTAAAGGAGATAGGTAATAATGTTACGTATTTGCATGCTGCTTTTAAATGAGGAGCCAAATTTCATAGTTGCTTGTGTGTATGCCCTGCGTGAGTGTTTGGGTACGTAGGAAAGAAGGAATGAATACAGAGCGATCTTTCTGCATCCAGGTAGAAAGAATTTGCAGCTCTTCTGCTTCCCATGCAGAGGGAAGAGAAAGCATTGCTTTGCCTCCATTGGATTTGCTGAAGAGAGCCTCGGGGCAGAACGGCCATCCAGCCTACAAGCTGGTTGCTGTGAGAAACCACTGGCAATCCCAACAGTGCAGAAAGCTGGTTGTGTCTCCTCTCTCACAGCACTTCTGTTGGAGGCCCTCTTTTCATTACTCTGATTTTCAAGAACTGTAATTAGCCCTACCTCAGTGACTGGTGAGGTATTACCCATTTCTTAGCTAAGAAAACCAAACTGCTAATATTACATGACTTGTCCTAATAATGCAATTAGCTGCCAAGCAGAAATAGAAATCAGGGGATTTGAAAACTGGTTCATTACTCTAATGATACAATGAGACTCACATTCGCAAACACAAGCAACAGGACAAGCCTCTGGCAAGGCCAAGCACACTGAGAACTAACGTGCTTTTTCTGACTGTGGAGTGAGGGAGGGAAGGGCAATCTTTGTGAAGGACACATGAATATCAACCACAAATCAAGACTACCGTCAGGTAAATATCACAAATAGAAATGGCTATTATTTTCTAGTTCCTAGTTCTCAGAGCAGAGCAAAACTTTTGGAGCTCTGTCTCAGCCATGGGGGTCAAATCCACGGGCAGGAGGGTTTCCTGCCAGCCAGGCAAGAAGGTGTTTGGCGTGGGAATACTGTGCTCCTGTCAAACTGGAGCTACAGTGCAGCCCAGAGCACAGGAGACATTTGTGGGGTGAAACAAGAGAAGGGGAAGAGACCAGCTTCTGGGGCTTCATGACTACAGCACTCTGTGGAAGAGCCGGACACCTGTGCCCAGAACTACTGATGTATTATTATCAGACAATAAAGGAGCAAAGCACGCTAATAATATAAGGAGCTTGGTTTTCTGTGTATCCATAAAATGATCTAGGCATCTAAGCATCAGAGGCCTTTGGGATCTAAGGAGCCTCCACCAGCCACTACAAAACATGAAAAACAGAGAGCTCGCAGGACTCTTCAGAGATCATTTAAGTCTACAATCTCACCCTTTAACTTCAACCTTAATCACCTCTGAGAGATGTCTGTCCAACCTGTTCATAAAATCCTCCAAAGAGGCGATCACAACCTCCACAAGAAAATCTGTTGAGATGCAATCTTGCATTGCTCTTGGAAAAGATTTATTTATTGATCTCCCATGGACTTCCTCTGCAAACACTTCTTGTCCTTGACTGGATGAATGAATCCAGCTGAGACTGTCATTGCATAAATGAAAGAATTACTTATCAGCTAGCTGCCTCTTTGTCAGCCACGGGCTAAGGACCAGTTCTCTAAATAGCATGAGATAGGCATAGATCCTAGCTACTCAAGCCTTAAAAGGTGTGATCTTCAGCCTCCAAGAACACTGGAACCTGTTCTGGAGAGGCGGTGTCACCTTTGCTTACTGCAGAGACACACAGAATCAATGAACGTCCACTTTTCTCTTCAATGAGAAATAACACATTTTAACCACCTGGTGACTCACGATGAGGTTTTTGCAAAGGCAGACTCTAAAGAGAAACAGATCAAAAGTGAACAATCTGCCTCAGAAGAGTAAAGGAAACCTGAGAGGGGAGAAAACACAATTACTAACATAAGTGCCCAAATACAAATAAAACAAAACTAAATTATAAATGAAGACAGGGATACATTCATCCTAAATAACATTAAGAAAATGTAAATCAAAGTTTAATTAAGCAATAATCCTGAAGTAGTGGAGCATGCGAAAGGCAATAAATATTCGAACATATAAATGCAGTGCTTTGGTGATGGAGAACAAAAGACTTTTGCAAGAGACCAATTGCTGGTGGTTCCAAAATATTTTGGGCCAACTGGAGAGCTACACGCCTTTATCACTCCGGCTTAGTTAAAAATGCTACAAAAGCACTGTACTTTTCCTGGTCGTGGTTCTACACATGGCCTCTCCTGCACTGGTGGCGAGACATGGTTATCCAATGAGGAGAAGATTCAGCCTGTGACCAGTCAGAGCTCAGAAACATGAGTTCTGGATTGTGTCTGTTCTACCATCCTCCGTTAACAGGCAGCCTCCATGGGCCAATCTCAGAAGTAACAAAAGAAAGGCAAACATTTTGCAAAGGGAAGGTATTATTGATCAGAACATGTGGAAGGAGAAACCTGGTGTCAGCAATGAATGAATTGTGCTACACTAACAGCCAGCGCTGTGCAAACTAAGCATGTTTCACAGGCAAGGGTAGCACAAAGGAGGAAGAAGAAAGCAAACAATGGTAATGTAAGCTATCTCTCTCCTTTATGACCACTGTTTTGAAGGATAAAATCCAATGTGGTATCTCTGTGGGGGTCACTCACTACTTCCACTTGGAGTGGCGCCTACTAGTAACAGAGTGAATGCCTAATGCGTATTTTGCACACCCACTGAACGTCAAATGGGATTGAGTTACACTTGCAGATGTAGTTTTTACGGTCAGTTTGCAGCTGACAAGTAAATTACATGAATGTGTATTAGTGCTGAAGTTAACAATTTGTGCCTCCTTCCACTTTGGTAGATTGGTCCAATCCAACTCAAAGATATGTATATATTAACTCAGCAATGCCACTTACAGCTCTTTCAGATCTATTTAAGAACGCATTACTGGAGGACAAACACAATGGTCTCCACTGTCGCTTAGGGAAGGAAACAGTTGTCATTTTGTTGAAACTTTTTCAGGAAGAGTTGACAATTCAGAATATATATTTTTTTTTACTTTTCAGGTAATGGGCAATAGTCTGGAAAAGCAATAAAATAATTTCCTTCCATAACACTTGTGCCTTTAGGTAAATGGACACTGCTGGCAGCAAGGGATTGAAATGATGAAAATCAGAAGGAAAAAAGATGTAAGTTTTCACCCATCCTGGCATCTTAGTATATCAAATTTAAGGTAACAGAGATGAAACCAAGAAGAATTCTAATGACCTGAGCAGAAGCTAAGCTGACTGGGTAGCTGAGATGCATCTGCTGCTGCATTGCGCAGCTATGTATGTAAAAGTGATTCGCATGTGTAAGAACTCACACCAGGAGAGGAACTGCACTTCCCCAGCCCTCAGCACAGCTTCAGTACTCTCTGCCTTCAAGTAACTCCTGTTACAAATATTTTATTTGTGTTTGGCCCATCCTGTTTCTACAAAGGGGCAGAAGAGAACTACAGTGCAACTCTCCTCCCTTCTCCCCCACCTTCTTTTACCCTCCGGATTGCCGAGTGCTGCTGGGACCAACAGTAGCCAGTCCTTTTGCTGAGAATGCAGAATTATGGCCCTTAATCAGATGGATTCTCTGTGTTCTGTCCTACCTTTTTGCTTGCTCTGGAGAAGTCATAATTTGGCCCAAATTTTATCTAAACCAGTTCATAAGCCCGAACAGAATAACATTGTTCTCATGAGTCTAATTAATACAAATTGCCCTAAAAGTCACAGTCATTTTGCACTGTTCCACTGTATTTGCAAAAGGGAAAGCATTAAATCACAATGCTCTATTTCATTTGGAAATATATGCATAAATGCAAAGGAATTCCTCAGTGGCTGTACTGAGGAAAGGTTCATTTTGCAGCTGTAGCCTCAATTATGCTTGACATCCATAACTAAGTACTTCAGTTTCAAGGGGTTTTTCACTGGCAACATTACATTTCCATATAAAATGTGTGACATTCTGCCCTTTTACAGTTTTATGTGAACATTAACTTTATGAATTTGCTTTCTCGCTCCCCCCTTTTATAACAATTTCAACCAACGATTAAAAAAACCACACTGACATTTATCTTGAAAAAATTATTTGAAAACAACTTCATGTTTATTTCTTTCCTCACTGTTTATCAGATAGTGAATGCAATATGAATTAAGAGTATTTAAACCCTCTTAATTAAAAATGTGAAAGCTTTCTGGACTTTACCTATCAATTGTGATCTAAAGAAGTTACAGTAATGTGTGTTCTCACAGAGGAAAGGGAGTCTGGCCCTGCTCCCATTAACATGAAGACCAACACACTTAATATGTGAGGCCACATGAGCACAGAAAAAGAAACTAATGCAACTATGACAGGTCCAAAGTCTGAAGCGGGAGAAAAATCTTGCCTAGAGTGTCTTCCTTTTTGCAAGATATACAAAGTGTTAAGGTTAAAAAGTAGCAATGGAAAGGGTCTTTGAGACAGACAGTTTTTGATAGTACATACCACATAGGTGCTATTTAAACTAAACCGTGACAGGTAGTACATTCTGAAATGTTTGTTGTTTTTTCAAAAAAAACCCAACATCTTATTCCCTGGAAGTAGTGGGCCACTTAACAAAGCACATAGGCTAGGCACACAGCTGTAAAAACACTCCACCTCAGGCTTCTCAGATAATCAGAAGATGCAGACACACTGTTCTCAGCATGTGGTTCTGGGGCTGGCTGTGGGTGCAAGGCACAAGGAAGTTTCTTTCTCTGCTCACACCACATTCAAAACCCCCACTGCAACAACACAAACTAAACCCACCCCGATGTGCTCAAAGAGAAAAGCCCTTTTGTCCTGCCACATTCCAAATTTACCTCTCCTCCCTCTGCTGAAAGAAGGCATTGACATGCCATTTCAGAGTGCCTCAAAAGATAACGTTGTGGAAATCAAACCAAACAACAACAAAATCACCCCCCGACCCAGCTTCTTCCAAAACCTGCCAGAAACAGATCTGGAACTCTTACATTATCAGGAAGAAAATCCTCTGCTTTCTTCTGTAACAGCAATAGCAGAAGTCAAGCCTAGCAGAACTACTCAGTCATTACACCTTGTTTTGACAATCTGTTGTAGAGATGATAATCCAGATTTACAACAGCCTCAGAGAACAGCCAATCTAAACCAGGATCAGATGGCAAAACATCTTTCCCAATAACTGCCCCAGTTAAAAATGTGGCTCAGAAAAGCAGTGACTTTGTTCCAGGCTATTGGTTGTTACTGATTTCAGCTCTGCTGGATGATACTATTATTTAAAAAAAACCCCATTGTCAGCTCTTTTGCAAGAAAATAATCTGCTGCCTACCTTGAACATGCAATAGTTGGACATCCTCTAAGGAAACCAAGGCCTAATGCTAGGGATCTAGTATTCATTGCCATTTTTCTTGAAGTTCTTATAACAAAAGACCATTTTGGGATAACTGAACTGGATCCCTCTCAGAAAGTGATGCTCTGAGAGGCTGGTGAATCTCTCCCGCCTGTGCAGGTGCCATGTACACATACTCAGTCCACTGAACTTCTACCCCTCTTTCCAAATACCCCATCCTGTCTTCAAAAGCTTAAATGGTGAATGGAAACTCTTTGAAATCATCCAGGTTCCTCTCCTTGGAACACATTTAAAAGGTTGTTTAGGGCAAATAGGGCAAATATTTTTGCATCTCCTAAGCACTCACTTGTATAATCTCTGTAAGCCGAATACTCATTCTTGGTATTTTACAATTCTATTTAAAGCTCTTCAACACAGCAGAGTGCAATACCGTCTCCACATATAAGAACCACCATTTCTATTTTTCTTAATGCTTACTCAAAACAATAAAGTCATAAAGAGAACCGATGGGCAGAATCTGACAGCAGAAATTTTGAAAGGGAAATCTGGTACAGATGTTTAACGATGAAAATGATTAATCATTTGAACAGCTTATCCAAGAATGTGGTAGGTTTTCTGTCAACTGAAGACATTAAATCAATAAATTTTTCCAGCAGACACGCTTTAATTCATCCAAAATTTATGGAAATCAGTGCAGGATTATTAGGTAAAGTTCCATCATCCTTGTCACACAGAAAATTACTCAGTCAAAACGATCCCTTTTTAGATTTCAATTTCTATGACTCGCAGACATTTTCCAGGCTGTGGCATCACAGTCAGCTAAAGCTGAACTCAGGCAGAACCAAAAATGTGCTTCCTAAAGAGACAATATCCCCCTCAGCATCAAGGATCAGACTGTTACTGTGGTTTTGAGGTCCTTCAGGACTCCTCAGTACCACCGAGTCTGTAAATAACAACAGCTGCAGAAAACCCCGCAAAAAACAAAACACAAAATATTGCACATAGATGTGGTCACAGCGATCCATGTATTTGTAACCTCCAGGCTGAATTACTGCAATCCTCCCTATGTGGGAAGGAAACCACACACGTTGGGTTCCCCCAGCAGGGAGCAGAAAAGCCCATCTGATGGCCAGCCCAGGACACTGCACGCATCGATCTGTGGTCCTGCCTGCTGGGCTGAGACCCTTTTGCCAAAATAACACAGTTTGGAGAGAGCCTGCCCTAATTAATATCCCAAAGGACTGGCCCTCGTTACCTGTGAAACTGCCTCTTTCTCCATTTGGCTGAAGTAGACAAGTTATAAAGGAAGGGTTGAAAGGAGGAAGTTCTTCCACAAAGCTAGCACGTCTGACGACTTCTAATGGACCCACACAGAACAGTAAGCCTACTGATGGTTGGCTTGGCCTCACCCCTCCTCAACATCTGCAGGGATCTATGAACTGGAAGATGTTTTGTGCATGCCGGAGCAATTCATTCATCCACTGAGAACTTCCTAAACTACTACAACCTCTCTGTGTCCGGCTACGAACACCAGCAGTGCACAGACCCATGGAATGCTCCTCCAAGGCATCTCATTACAACTTGTGTGTTGGAAGGCAGACCAGGCTCTTCCGCAGGCAACGCTCAGCTGCTCCCCTCTATTCCTCTGCTGAAGGGTTTTCCTGCTGGTTGGATCGGGGGTTTTAAGCTGAGCACAATAAAAGTCCAGAACCACACAATGTCGAGTAGTTACTTATTCACCAGTGCTGACTCCAAGCTGTGGGGCATGAAAACCTTTGTGGAAAGTAACCTACTCTGTTTGCACAGTCATGACTTCATCCCCTTCTGTCTGCCCCAGTGCACAGAGGAAAATAATAATGTGTTTAAATTTAACTATCTCTTGTATACCAAAAGATATTCTTCCTGCCCTATTAAACAAAGAGTTGTACTGTACATTAATCCCACTGGAAAAAGGGAACAACCACAGCTGCGAGTATGACTAATAACTGACCCAGACTGTTACAGATGGCAAACAAATTGTCTCAGAAAAATCTGTGAAGTTAGCTCTTTTTTCAGGCTGCTACTGTATGTATGAAAGTAAAATTCTATTGAGAAAGAAACAGAGATTTCTACTTACTGATACAAGAAATAAGATCATTAAATCTTTCCTTAGGAAAGACAGGATTTTCCAGCCCTCGGAAATAGAGCTTCAGTACTCCAGCAACTGAGTTAATGTCATGGTTACTTTGGTCATCTGCCAAAGGATTTTCACCTAAAAAGTAAATAAATTGAATGAAACACACATGCAGGAGCATTCTTGCATGCAACATTTTTATAAGTGAGTGACATTTTTGGGTTTTTTTGTTTTTAGCGTGTGGGAGGTGGCAATGCAAGCATTCAAGTAAGATAATAAACACTGATTTAGAAATCCCAGGCTATGATTAAACTAAAACTGGCAGCCTAAATAAAGCTTCCTTTAAATTACATAACCTAGTGATCTCTTAGGTCCTCAACTTCCAACTAGGTATTTATGGACATGCTGTGATTTACAGTTAGTAAAATAAAAAAGCCAAATGTTCTTAATTGAATAGGGTTTCTCAGACTATTCTTTGGGAGCTTATATAAAGCAAATTGAGTTAGATAACTCTTTGCATAGAAAATCTGTCTTCATTCTGAAAAATTAAAACATTCAGAAATACGTGCAACCATTTTGCGAAAACACTGTATAGGAATTGAAACCCGAACTGAAACCTCAGCCACGACTGAACTACGTGTAATTTTAAAGACTTAATCTTTATTTTGAAACACTTTAAAATGTATGTATCTTCCAGAATAACATTACCTAGGAGAAGCAGTTAACAATAAGGCAGATTTAAGAGCTGGAGAACAGGAGGATGTGGCTTCACTTAGCATGTAAGAACAGCTGCTTCATGTATCTTGTCAAAGACGAGATCAAGTTTAACAAGATATATAACTAATCCCAGGGAGAAAAATACTGTGCATTTTTTTTCATGCTTTTAGTAACAAGACTTATTGCTCCAAGGGTTTTCTCATTAGCAGATGATCTGCAAAAGGTTTATCTGGAATTTAAAAAACAGCTTCTAAGACCCAAGAAAAGAGAATGTAAGATTTAAAAAAAATCGTAACTAGTATTGTTTTAACACAATTAGGGGATTGCTGGATCGCGGCTCCCCTAGCAGAGCAATCCTAGGCTGGGTGTTGCAAGCCACTCATGTTTAAAAAGTTGGTTTCACTTCCTGCTATCTTTCCCATAATTCCTCCTCTGGGGCTGAAGTTTCCTTTGGGAATGAAAACAGCGGTTGAAAATGGAATGACCCTTTCACAGCCCATATTCTCATTGATCGTGATGCCATTTTGGCAGAGGGACCAGAAAGTTGAGCACTCGTATTCCAGAAGATCAAGTAACAGGGTTCTCAAATTGGCATTAAGTAGTCTCTTGAATCTCATTAAAAACCATAATCTTTCCTTTCTGAGGATCTTTAAAATAAAATATAGACGAACTATTATTTGCAGTTTATCACTAACAAAAGACTAAAAAGTTTACAGTTGATTCAAGAGTCATATGCCTTGTCTAAACAAAATGAAAACCAACCTCAAGCTCCTAGGACATAACAGGGGAAAAACATGTACATGTCATCATTATACTTAATCTTTAACCATAGGATGGTGCAAAGTTTTAGGTGCAGTACACAAAGTGCATACAAACTGCTTAAACAGCCAAGAAAGTAATTTGAATTTAAAAGATTTCTAAATGTCAGATATTAAGGTGTTCGCATAAATGAAAATGCAATTACCTCTCTCAAATGAATTTTTAATATCATTGACTTCCACCTGGGAACCAGACACTCTAAAAATTCCCTGATGCTGAAGACCTGCAGGAAAGATGGGAGACAGTGGTGAGAAATCTAGTTTTTAAAACACTTTTAATCTCTATCTTAAAAACAAAGCTGTGGTGGTGAATGCATTATGCAAAAGATACACAAAAAAGTCAGGGCAATAATGAAATGACATAGTATGTTTCAGAGCTTACCGTATAAATTGATAAATCTGATACAGCTTTCCACGATGAGAGGAATGACTTGTCCTGAATCCTGGAAAAACAAGAGCAGAAAGAGTGAACTGCAGACCAGAAAGACGAAACCTCCCTACTCTGGACTGAATGTGAAAATGCATTTTCTTGGTCAATCCAGATGGACATACAGTGCTGGCAAAAAAACACATAAGAAAACATATCATTTCTAACAGAGTTCTCTTCCCATTTAGGGAGGGAGGGAAAAGAACAGGTGAAGAGAAAAGATTATGGTTCTTCATTAAAATCATTGAATTGGGAAATTCAGAGCCTTCATTCTCTACCTCTGCCACTGTATCTGGCTAACACTGTATGTGACATCTAAGCTCATGCATGTGTTTTAGATTTTTGAAGCAACATGAGTTAAAGCAGTGAATTTGCCTTTTAAAAAGTTTATTATTAAGAATAATAATTCATGATGAAGATGATCTCTCTGTATCCATTTAACTTACCTTTCTTTTCCTGGTGGAGAAAATCCTACATGGACCTAATTACACAGGACCTAATTCCTTGACGTGCTTTTATTTTTGGTAAAAAATGTTGATCACAAACAGTTGACAAGGCCTTTTCTGGACCTGCTGGACTAACAGAAGTTTCTTGGAGAAGAGCCACCAAACTACATTGCATGGGGTACAGGTGTCTCCCTCCTGACCTGAGAGCACTCCTACGTGCTCTGCTGATTTGCGTGCCCTAACATAGGGCAGATGACGGCCTGGCACATTGTTTCAGGCTGCTCTAACTAGCTGGTAATACACTGGGTGGTGAACTGCAGGCACTTTGAGCTGAGCATGTGGTTCAGCTGCCTATTCTGTAGGCACAAAAGTGTTGGGAAAGGGAGGTCACAGCCTGCACCTCCCCATCTGCAACTGGAAGAGCTCAGGAATCAAAACTCCTTGTCTCAGCCATGATACAGCAGCAGGTGTACAGCTACGTCTTCATTTAAGTAGAGGTGTTTTAATAAAGGAGAAAAAATGTTTGTGATGGTAGGGGGAGAAGATGACTGCACACTAATTTGCAGTGAGTTATTTGTCTTTTTCTTTTAAACTGCTGATTTTCCAAAAAAACTGTCACAGTCCTTTGTCTGTGTGTTTTGGCACTTTAAAAAACTGATGTTTTACCCCAAGCACATTAAAGACTACAAGTCATCAAATATCTATTAAAGACACAAATCATATGATTAAAAATTATTTAGAAAAGTTGGTGCTTACGCTGGAAAAATTACTGTTTGATAAATAATAGGTACCTTTGAAATTCTTGTCTTGGAAGCTATAATTTTTCTTTCCAAATGAATTTCAAATATGTAAGTGCTCAGAGAATTGACTAATTCATTTGAAAGTTTAATATAAAACCAGTCCGTGTTACAAAACCATGAATTCAAAAGCACCCTGTAACTCAGAATACACGTTTCCTCTTACAAACTAGTCCTTCATTTTCATGCTAAATTACACTAGTGGGATGTTTATGAATTAAGCCCAAGTAGAAGAAAAGCCAACTACTAAAAAAAGTTTGAAAAATAACACACAGTGGAGCAATGAAACAATGCCCTTCCTGAGATAACTTAACCCCTGATCCTCTGTGTACTCCATCTTGTTTTCATGGGGCTTACAAAAGACTGTACTACTAATTTTGTCTTTTAATTTAAAACCTAGCAAAGACTGGCTAGCCAAGAACCAGTAATGTCTGGATGAGCATTTTCTGTTTGAGTTGTGTCATGATTCAGTAACAGCTGAATAAAAAAACCCCATGGAACAGGTCAGCTGCTAAACCCAGGAATAATGTCATCTTCACCAACACTGAGCAGCCTGGCTCTCCAAAAAAGCAGAGTATTAGAAAACATGCACAACATGCACCCGTATCTCCTGTTAGTACACTTGTTCATGCAAAGAATGTAAAGCCTCGGAAAAGACAGTGTTTGCAGTAAGAAATTACAAAAAAATAAATTCCTTTCGTACCTGTTTTTGGAGAATCTGTTCAGAACCATGCACAACTTTGTAGTTAAGTAATTCCCTGAAACAATCTAAACTAACAGCTTTGGATTTTGGATCTAATGACAGGAAAATAATTTGAAGTAACAGTCTGTGTTGGTGAAATGTCAGGAACAGTAACCCTACTGCCGCTGTGAATTTAATCTGATGTGTGTAGTCAGTGAATGTATGTTTGGGACTAATTATCATTTCTTATGATGCAAAAATGTAACAAAAAGCAATTTGGTGCAATACTGTATTTCACTAGCTGCAATCCTTTTGTGCCTGTCAAAATGACTCATCCCTATCAGGAATGATATGGTCTTTGGGCAGGGATGCTTTCCTAGGTTAGCTCCCACACTGGCAAATCTGTCATAAGGCTACCAGCTTTCTTTTCCTCTTTCCTTTTGAAAGACTAACTATGTAGGACTCTCCACTTGCAAGGAAGCCCTGTCACCCACACTGCCATGTAGCATAACCCTCTTTTCTGTGAGGGAAAATGATGGGGTACCATTTCTCCTGATTTGCTTTGTGTTTCTCTAATCCAGGGGCTTTTTGCTGTGGGAATTTCTGCTTCTTTGCTTATTTTCATCCTTGAGCAAGAAACTGTTCATGATATTCATCTCTTGCATCATGTGATGATTTCCTGAAAGTCTTTGCACCTCACAGCACTGCCTGCATAATAATAAGTTTTCCCTATAGTTGTACTGAGGATGGCTGAAAGCTTGATTCAAAGACAGCTAAACTGGTACGGTGCCACTGAGCACAGAATTCGTTCTGCAAAATATTTGCCGCTAGCTGTGTTGCACAAGGAGAAAAAAAAAAAAATCCCTGTAACGTTCAAACCCAGTTCACAGAGCTTGCAGTCAGAAATTTCATTCACTGTGTTTAGAAATGTATTCCTACATTTTTTTTAAAGATTTCTTTCCCTTAGCTCTGTCAGCTAGTGTCCAGAGGCGCTAATTGACTGTGATGGGCATGTGCTTGTTAATGAATAAGAAATATCCATCATTTAAGACTACAATCACTCCAGAGTTGTACTCTGGTTCAGTTTTGCCTGCTGTACTTGTACATTCATTTCTTAATGCAAACTTCTCCCTCCAGGTCTTTGAAAGAACTAGTTTTGAGCCAGGCGTGAATGCAACCCGAGAGCGAGGCGGAGATGGTTCTCTTGTCACCAGAACTATACCTGATGTCTCGTGTGAGAGTTCCTTCGGCCTCGGCTAGAAGCATTATTAGAAATAAAAGTATGAGAAAGAAGAAGATAGTAAATACAGCAAAGATACAAGACCCAGAATAGCGGTGATCACAATTTCACACAATATAATAAATTCCTAAAGTCATAGGAAATCAAAAGCTGGATATGAAACCCAGGGTAACACTGCTTCTCCACAGATTTTGAATACTGAATGCAATGAAAATAGCAAGCAGGAAATTGTGCTAAGTCGTGGGATGCACCACTACATCCTATCTTCTACATGATGCTAAGTTTCCTAATAAAACCATGCTGCTGATACTATCCCTGCTTGATTAACAAAATCGTAGGGAGGTTGACGTGAGAAATGAATCCCTCTCTTTCCCTCTGACTTCAGGAAGTATTATATTGATCAACCGGGAAAGAAAAGAGCCCCAGGACAGACTTAAACATAATGATCTGCCTCAGCTCACGTGAGGTGGTGACCATTATAGTAAGAAGTGTTGAGATCAGCCACTGGGGTGGCTGGTGCCAGTACCTTGATGAATGACTCCAAATCACCATTAAACAACTTAGCACTATACTGTGATCGGGGTCTGGGCTTCCTGTGTTTCTGGGGCTTAGGGGGAAGATTTGGAGGCCTAAGGGAAGGGAATATGATTACTGAGCAAGGTAGAATTAAGTCACACAATAAAATGAAATGTCTGTAAGCTCATGGCAAAACAACAGAACATTGTAAAGGGAGAAATAAACACAGTACTTATCAAATAAAGACTTTCCATCAAATTTAAGTGTAACAGTGATTAAAGAGTGCAGAACTCCCCCATTAAAAATGCATTACTTATGGATAAATATTGACATTCTTTATGAATCCCTGCTTTGCAGTTTTACCATATACATTTATTCCAAACACTGCACAATAGGAATGGCCTTTTTTGTTGCAGTCATGCATCAAATGTGCAGCAACCACTGGAATTCATCCTGCCAGCCGCGGCAGAACACAGGCCACTCGAAGCACCTCTTACCAAGCAGAAAAGTTGCTTCATGCTGGAGAAGCTTCAAATGCAAATTAAAGCTGCTCAGCACACTCCTAAGATGCTTCAAAACCAAACCGTCTGCATTTTCAACTAGAGCCAGGAAGGTTAAACAGCTTTAGCCTTCCACATCCAACCATCAACATCTTCACACAAGAAAAGAAACACCTTGCAAATTAGCTAAAGGAATTAAAAGAACATCATCAACTTGAAACAAATAAACAAAAGCAGCATAATGCAAAAAAAAAGAAAAGGAATAACACACAAAACTTTGGTCTGCAAAACATTTACCTAGTGTGTAACACATGTGATGACTACAATGGAAAGAGATTACAGGAAATAAATATTGTTCTCTAGCTCACAGTTTATTTTGTGAATGTCAGGGCACTCTGCATGCCAACAGCTTCCCTAGTTCCCCTGCACCAGCAGTCCAATGTTTCCATGGGTGTTTCAGGAATTAGCAAAAAAATCAAACGTTTTGTGGGAAACAGTGAAGAACAATAATGCATAGAACATTAAGTGGTGGGACTTTGGTCTGTTTGGGTACTACCTGCTATTTCAAATTTACCTCTAAAGATATCCTCTTCCCTTCTACAATTTAACTTTGACTTTGAGGAATGTTTCCATTTGTATGTCTTACAGTCTGGAAACTTAACGGAACCTTGGGGCAATAGGCAGGTCCCAGCTGGAGTGGGGGAACTGGTGCTGAGGAACAGACGGGCAGGCCCTGCTCCCTCAGAGTTTCCTTCTCTAAATGACCAGCTGTGAGAAGACAGGAGGTAAGATGGCTTCAAGCTGCTCCCCTACTTCACTAAGGTAAAATCATTGCCTAAATCCATCATCTTCTTTCAGCTGCTTACAGAGCAGGGAATTTAGGATGATGTGAGCCTGATGAGTCACCTGCTTTGGAGTCAAGAAAGAACGTTTTTCTCATTAGACATAAGCTTGCTGACTTCCATGCATTCCTGGTAGCATCTGGGGGCAGAGTTAAAGGCACAGGTCTCAGAATTAGTGTCAGCAATTGGGAAGAATGCTCTGATTTATTACCACGAAAGGTAAGGAAAAAAGGTGAATAAGTCCAACTTTACAGAGCTAAGATGGACCACGTAGTGGTAGGAGAAAGGCCGATCTGAAGTCTGTAGAGATGTCCCCAGGAATAGGGGGGCCAGGTAGAAGTTATACAAAACCAAGTGGTCCAGCAAAGGCAGAGCCAGAGCCANGAAAATTTTTTTTTTTTTTTTTTTTAAAATCCAAAGGTGAGGGGTGGTAGCAAGGCCATTCCTGTCCAGGAAGCAAAAAGGAGAAAGAGAAGGCATTGAGCAAGGATGTATTGCACAGAAAGGGAAGGGAAGAGTGAGACCAGGAAAGCTGGGCTGTATGTTCCTGCTGTCACCAGGACGAGAAAGGTGGTGCCCATAGCAGTGATACACACAAGTGGCAGCTGCAAATCCGAACAGTTGCCATTGCCCCGCACAGCCTGATACCCTGGGGGCCACAGCATACTCATCTGTGTTTGTCTGGAGGCGGTGTCGCAGGTGTGGCATTACACAACTGAAAAAGTATGTGCTGCACAAAGCAGGGAGATCTAACACTGTATCCCTTCTCTTCTGTGGATAAATAGACCCACTTAAGTACTGAATACATGGATGCTGGGGGAGGTATTCCTATCCAGAGCTAGGTTATCAAAGATGCAGCCTACCCCCTAAATTCATCTCTGTATCAGGTGCTCCTGAACTGTGTATGCTGACCAAGTGAATTACAAACCATAAGAGGCAAGGTATATCTAGCAACTGAATAACATTTCTTTTCTAACACCAAAAAGCCCTCTGCAACTTCCAAATTTGGTGGGTGATTCACAAATATTTTCAAGGATGTCCCAGCTTGTCCCACCCTTGACACTGGCCTAAGCAGCTCACAAGAATGAGGAAGATGAACAGTCTGGTCCTTTACCCATCAGCATGCAGAAACAGAAATGCTGAATTTTAAAACACACAGGGTCTGTACACAATTTGTGTAACAACAGCAACAACGTTATATACCCTTACAAACTTGTTCTAAAATTTGTAATTTCTAAGATTTTATTACATTTGTAACTCTAATCAATTCAAATAAAAATATCTTACCTTGTTGTCATGTATTCAGCCCTGTGACCTAGAAAAGTTCAATAAACAGGAAACGATCATTTGCAGGTTTTAGGCAGATTTTTTTGGATCTAAATTACACTTCGCAAATTACTTTTAACCCTAACTTTCATGTTACCAGCAAAAAATATAAAATTATACAACAAGACAGTGCAATTATCTACCATCTCGACAGTTACATATAAAATACAAACACAACCTATGTTATGGAACAACTTTTAGAAAGCCTGCCCATAGATTAAAGAGTCACTTGATACTGTAAATAATTTGAAGTAAAACTCCAAACAATGTGTATTGTTTGTGCTCATGTGTTTTAGTGGCTAAATCAGTATGGAAATAGAGTTGCACCAAGATTAGATTACATCTCCCCTTGTGCCTTGTGCCTAAACCTGTTCAGTGCTGAAAATACAGAGTTCCAGACACCAAGGGATTGCTATTGAAAGACTCTTTCCTCTCTTTTGTCTGTGTATCGCAGGAAAAAAATACAACGCTACCACTGGGAAACACCACAGAGAACTGCAGAGAATTGTAAAGAAGCAAATACCGTAGTCCAGAAAGGTTTCTGGGTAACCTTTGCAGAACAGACCAGTAAGTCAGGCATGTGCACCGTGTCAACTCATGATAATGAAAAGCAAAATAATGAAACAGTAGGAAGGTCATGGTATGATAAGTTCCAACCAGTCCAGTTTTCCCAAAGGGAGATTGTGCCCTATTAATTTATTAGAATTCTTTGAACATGTCAGTAAAATACCGGATAAAGGAGAATCAGTTGAATTAATTTACTTAGGCTTTCAAAGGCCCCTGATAAGCTTCTTCACAAGAGGCAACTGAAGCAACTAAACAGCCATGGATTGAGTGGCAAAATATTCTCATTGATCAAAAACTAGTGAAGAAAAGGGAAACCGAGCGGAATTAAATGGTCTTTTTTTCATCACGACAAAAGTGTAACAGTCATTTACTCAAGCCTTCCCATTAGAACCATTTACGTACTACATAATACATTTATTAATGTCTTGGGGAGATCACAGCAGCTAAGGAGGCAGAATATTGTGCAGATGACTGAAATACTTTTGTATCAAGTCCTGACAAAACTGTGAAGCCCTTCAGAGGGGTTTAACCACGTTAAGGAACAAGACAGACAATGGCAAATGAAATTCAGTGTTAACAGGTTCAAGTAAGGTATTAGGGAGGAAAGAATTAAACACCTATGCAGCTAACAGAACTACAGATAATTACACTGACTGAAAATCACTCCGAGCATCCCTTGGGCTAGGTCTAAGTACACTGCTCAGTTCTAAAGTGACACCAGAAAAACTTGTCAGACTGCAGAAAGAACGAAAACCAGTGATATGCAAAACATAATATTATGTGGCAATGCCCAGGTGCACCTGAAATACTGCACAGTATTTTCAAGGAAAACCCTAATCTGAAAATACATTTTGCAGTACCAGAAGAGTGGAGATCCACAGAAGGTGGCACAAAGAATAAGCTCTGGGAAAAATCTCTGGCATTAATAAGACATGTAAAGATCGTTGGCATCTATTTTAGAGACGTGAGAAAGTGGGATGAAAGAAGAGTATGTAAAATAACCTGTGACAGAAAAAGGGTAATCCAGGGACTTCTCCCTACTCGTGTAACCAAGGGAAGTTCATTGAGACTAAGAATCCCAATAATAAATGCTAGTAAAACAAAAGATGTTACAAATCCTGAGTCTGGGGGATTTTAAGCACCTCTCTGATATTTAACAGATTAGGGCAAAAGCTACCTGGGACAAGGGGCAATTTCTTTTACAACTGCTTATTCTCTTTCTTGCATTTCCCTTTGCTTTGTTCATTTGTTCATTCAATAGATGAGCCTTGGGTCAGGATTAATATGAGTATCAGTGTGCTTCCTATGTTTAGTATCAATTTTATTTGAGTATTTCTCATTTACTTTTCCAAATTTGTAGATGCAGACTCAGCACAGAGCACTTCATCTATCTCCCTTGTGCAGATCATGAATATGTATCTGCTGTGTCCATAAACAGCAACAGACTGTAGTAGGCAGGTGATGAACTGGAACAGAAGCCAAATGCTGTCAACGTTGTGGACACCAGACTGGAATCTGGATTTATTCAGCCTACATGCTTACACTGTACAGTTCTGAATAAAAGCAAGAGGGGGTGCCAAAGGAAAACTTGCAGTTCAGACAGTCCTCTCCTGCTCCCTCCATTCTCCCCCACATTACTTAATACAGCATCCTGTGTTATTTGTCTGCTGTCTTGCTGACATGAAAGTTTCCAGAAAAGGCAGTTTGAGTGGAGCTGGGGAGCAGTTTACTTCCTACAAATTCATTTCTATACTAGCTACAGCAGTAACGTTCATAATTCCACTGTAGTTCTATCCTTTCGATCATCCTCATTCAAGGAATGTACAGAATCCAGGTCCTCCTTCCCAGGCACGTGCATTTTAATGCAGGACATGCCTCAATAGAAGGGGGTACTTGAACTTTTTAACCTGTAAGAACGATGGCTTTTGCTCCAAATATCAGCTTTGAATGTAAACGTGTACATTTGGGGTACCATTTGTACGTGCTATGCTATGATGATGTGACAACAACTATGTGCAAAAACACAGTGGGCAACACAGATTAACTACTTGGGGTTACAGCTGGTGGGTCGAAGTGAACTCTTCAAACAGAACGGTCCAAGCATGCCTGAGCATGGCAGAATGGCCCAGAGCCTGACAGCAATTTATCACTTAGGTCACCCTGCTGAGAAGTTTTTCTTTGGATTTCCTTTCATACAGTTCTTTCCTTGTTTCTTTCCAACATGCATTAGGCAACAGATTCTGTTCCCTTTTATCTTTCTCCCTTCAGTAGATGATCATGCATTTTACTGGGCT
Source organism: Balaeniceps rex (assembly GCA_013401315.1). Taxonomy (NCBI): domain Eukaryota; kingdom Metazoa; phylum Chordata; class Aves; order Pelecaniformes; family Balaenicipitidae; genus Balaeniceps; species Balaeniceps rex. Next base: position 24,529 of record VYZW01035017.1, on the reverse strand, counting down.
TCCAAATAACAAACATTCACTTTATTTTTCCAAATACATTTTCTGTAAGCCTTTCGAGGAAAATTTTCCTCTTTTTTGACTAACATCAGCTGCACATTGTTTTGCATGAACAAACTGCTCAATGCATGCATTCAAAAAAAAAATCCCATTAAATGAAAACTTCCATGAGAAAGAACATAATGTAGTTAGTTGTCTAAAAACAGCTACCATCTTCTACAGTCCAGCATTGCAAGAAAATGCTGTTTATTTCCTACCCCCAGCCTCAGTCACTCCTTGGACAGGGGCTTTGTTTGGGTCACAGCCACTGAACTGTTAATACCTCTTTAGGCACCTCCACAACTGGGTTTGTGGATCTGGGCTTTTGCATTAAAAGCAAGAAGAGATATGTTTAACAACAGATATTTGGCAGTAAAATGAAAATAAACCCGACACATCCTTTAGAGACACTCTTTAGAGAACAAGTTTCCTTTCTTGAGTCTGAACTTTGAATTATAGTCTTTAACCTTCAGGAGAGGGTTTTTACTCTTTGTGGTGTAATTCACTTCCTCTCAAGTCTGTAACACTCTGTGTGGCTAGTCCTCAAGGCTTGCAGTGTGATTCTCCTTTTCCCTTTGGTCCATGAGGAAGTGCCTGTTGGGAGGCTGGGTAAGAGCTGGGCTGGAGCTGTGCATAGTGCCTGATTCACTACTGCCCTAATTCAGCTTTACTTCATTTGATCATGGACATCTGCTGACTTGGTTTATATTTTAAGATGTATTTTTAAAAATTGTGGAGAGTGTTCAGGACAATGGATAATTCTCTGCTGTCATAATTTGTAGCGCAATAATTTTATATGCAATAATGATAATCAACAGGTATAGAGCTATTCATTAAGTTTTCATTCATTCCAGTTCACAATATGCAAATACTTTGTAGAAACCCAACATTAAATTAAGTCTATAAGAATCTCACTACTGACATCAGTAAGGTCAGGATTTCACCTTTTACCTTTCATAAATGCTCCATTGAGTTGTTAGGCTGCAAGAAGGACATTCTTGTCCATGTGTCTGAAATGTTGCATTAGTGAGTCCATTGTAAGAGATGCATCCTGGATAATTTTGTATGCTTAAAAAAATATCACTCTCCCCCAACTCTTAAAAAAACCTCAAGCCAACAGAAATCATTAGGAAGTAGAAACAGTACATTTGTCACAGCTCTCAAATCACCCTGCACTGACTGTGTCAGCTCTCCTTTCAGACACAAGATTTTTCATTCAACAGTTCCATTTCCAAATATAGTCACTTGTCTAAACGTCTGCGCAGTGGAAATAAATATCTGTTGAAGAAATAAAATCAATTTATAGTGCGTACTCTTACCACTTACACCAAAAGTATGACTGGTAAAAAACAAATCTATGCTTACTGGACAATTAAACTTTAAGTTTTGTAATTCTTTTCCTGCATACCTTTGGCATTTCAGTGGGTTCATTGTATAGTCTAGAATCACTTTTCAGTTTATTGTGTGATATTTACCTTCTCCTAGTGTCCTCTGCAGCAAGTCATGTTTTGCTTGAAGTTTTGTGATGAGATTACTACCTTCCAGATATTCTCTGAATTTCTGTAGAGATGCAGAATAATCTATTACTATGGATGGCACATAAATTCCAGGAACTTCTGCATAATGTTTACTTCAGGTGTTTGGTCTGTATCACATGAATGAGGAAGCAACCAACATACCATGAAATAGAATTGCTCTGTTTCCTGCTGGTTAGCTCTCCTTTTTGCAATGCTAGGTTTACTCAGGTATGTCTCAGAGACTGTTGACTTCACAGACTCTGTTGAGCGACTGTGCTGGAAACATTCTGACACATCATAGTCTTCAATGGTGACCATATCTTGTATTGTCTGCAGGGTAGCCTCTGTTGTTTTCTTAACCTGGTGTTAAAAGGCACAATTTACTGAATGGGAAGATAAATACATACCAGAACAGCTTAAGAAGGTAAGCTCATTACTCAAAATAATTGTCTGGCATGCTCCCACAAACAAACTGGTGTGCAAACATGAAAAATTAGATGTACTATAACAGATATCTATGTAACAGAAGAATGACATGATTAGGTTTCCTATCTAGTTCTCTGCTTTACCATGGTACAATCCACAAACACAGATGTACTCTTGGGTTGACTGTATAGCACTTTCAAGCATTTGTTTCCTGAAATTAAAATCAAAATGTGACAGGATTTGATTATGGTCCCTAATCTGGGACAACAGGCAATAGAGACGATCCACTGCTCTGAAGGGTCAACACTCTCACGTGTTGTGTTGAATGTGTACATCCAAGGATCTGGCTGCCAGAACATGTTCTTCCAAGATAAAAATCTGTGACACTGTTCTGCAGAGTGTTATGGTGCAGAGCACAGTGATGTTTAGACTGCAGAAGCGGAATACACAGCTGGAGGAGGGGGTTGGAGAAAGAACAGTTTACACCAGCCTCCCAGCACTTCCTATGAGCTATGGAGAGCACAGTCGCTCATAGTGGAAACCAGGGCACGGAGGCTGTGGAACAGGGGATGCAGTGTTTCCGCAATGCAATAAAGTAACCGGCAGGATTCACAAGGATGTGATTTACCTCCCAGTTCTGCTTCGGAGAGTCTCTAGTAGGGTCAACTTAACTGAATCATGCACACTTCCACACACATCTCCAGTGTAGGCAAATATCCTTTTTGTGCCTGCCAGTGCGACTTCTCCCTCTATGCTCTTGCACTTCACTTCACTGAAAGAACTAATCTTTCTCCTTTCTTACCTTGAGATACTTTCTGAAGTCAACTGGGATTTTTTAAAGACAACTGTACATGTCTCACGGACATCAATATTTTGTTCTAAGCATTCAGCACATAACATAAAATGAGAAAAACTGGAATCCTGAAAACTTATCGAAAAACTACACCAAGATATTAAATTATCCCTATGTTTTAATTGAGGAACAGATTCTCATTTAAACTGAGGGCCTTTAACACTGCCTTAGATTGGATAAAAGTGCAGCTTATACCCACTGGGAGGCCTCTCTCTGCTGCCAGAGCAGAGGAAAGACAACAGCATAGCTTTACCGTATTTTAAAAAAAAAAAGCATTTTATTTTACTAGGTGAGCTATTCCCATCACAGGCATTCAGTGCTTGTGTTTATAAATAGCTGTAGCTGAGAGCACGAGAGATTTTGACTCAGCTACACAAAAGACAGTCCAAATTCCTTTGTACTTCAGAAGTAGCAATTTGGGGACTGGACAGAGGGTGGTCACAGAAGACAACAACTGTGCTCAGTGGCTTTCTGCCACAAAACTTTAAAAATAAGTGCTCCAACAAATTTTCACTGAAGCATCTACAAAACACAGAACTCAGTAATGTGACCGTATGGACAGGTAAAAGATGAAGTTTCAAACCTCTATAAAGCAGACAAGGATCTACCTTAGCATATTTACCAGTGTTTGATTTTTAAAATTAAAACAGCTCATACAAATTGAAGCCATTTCAGGGTCATTTACATGCTTTTGACAGGGTAGAAAACATTGCACCCTCCTGAAAATGGTGTTCAATGCATAGCCCATGTAGACACAGATCTTACCTCCTCATTTTCAATTTTGAGCGTGGCCAATCGTGACTGTAGTTGCTGATACCTAAGCATAAGCTCTGCTTGCACAGGTTGCTGGGCAGTGACCTGACAAACCTAACAAAGAATCAAAAAGAGCTGTAAGATGCAAGGAAGAAAAAAAACAGTCAATAGTCTTTGGTTGCTCTCCTTGAAACTAGGTGAATTCCTACCAAAGCTGTTAAAACTTAATAAAGCAGACAATGAAATGTGTCCTTCTAAATTGAAAGTATTTATGCGATACAAGGTGTGAACTACGTACCGTATCTTATGACTACAGAGCACAGCCCTGTTGTGTGGCTGCTTTGCATTGCTTCTCTATCACACAGAAATGCAAACCCTGGAGTTACCTTCAAATAAAGATGTACGTGGGTGATTCTGCGTTCTGCTTTGCTACTGGCCTTTGGCATAGCAGAACAGGGCATGGCTGGGGTACCCAGTACGCTTGAAATCTCCAGATGATAAAATGGGGGAGGAAGAAGGTAAAAAAGATGCATTTCAGTGTACATAATTTGGAGCAGCTCTGCAGCTGCTCTCAAATAGCACCCACAAGCTCTGTTATGGGTGAGGCTGGTCGTGAAGACATAAAGCCACTACTTACACCAGTGCTGGGCTGAGCGCAGGTTGGCCAGCAAATCCACAGCAATATCATTATGAGCAATACAGAATATAATAACACACAACAGTTTTTACTTGAGAACTCTAAAGAAGCTCAGAACAGCGCTGCCAGTTTTGCAAAATGTTATTGCTGATCCACTTGCTTTTGGGTAGCAATAACAGCTTTTACCAAACTCTTCATAAAAGGGAATAAATTCTCTGTCTTGGTATACAGACACAGAAACAGTCACCGTGGGGATGCTTGTCACTATACAGACCTCATCACCCATATGAGACTGGAACTCAAATTTCATTGGTGGACAAAAAGCAGTGGGGTACATTTCCATGAATCTCTGCTTGTCACTTCGTGGCTCCAAGCTGTCAACTGCATTTTCTATGATGTCTAAGCCCTCATGCCTGGAAGTTTCAAGGTTATACTCTGCAGAAAGGTATGTTCTTAGGGCTCTGTTCAGACTAGCATGGTATCCAAGATCGCAACACTAAAAACACAATAAAAGTAAAAGAAAACAAATTAAAAAGGAGGAACATCATTCCAATATCCCAAGCCACAAATGATCACTAAAAGTTTCTGTCCTGAAATTCTTCTGTCTTCGAAGTATTTTACAAAATAACTTGTAAATTAAAATACAATACTGGGGTCAAGACAGTAAGTATTTAGTATCCTCATTCTATTGCAAAGATTAAAGGACAGTTTTAGAAAAGAGATCAAGTGTACAAGTATGGCAATATGTTTGCATTTGTTTATCAGATACAGATGTGCAGTTACTGTATTTACATAGAAAAGGTCTGGGACTCCACACACAAGTGGGCTTTACAGTATTATTGTCATATGTGAGCCTCAGATGATCTGTTTAAACCTATCCTGATATAACTCCACCATCTAAATCAATGCTAGCACCAAACTGAAAATGAAGCAATTCCTTCTCCCCATGTCTGTGCCCAAACAAAAAAACCCACAACTGCCTCTTGCATCAGTGACCCACCTAAGATGATTTTTGATGCAACGAGAATGGTTTAACATCGTTTCCCCTGATGGTGAAAATGTATTTACTATAAACGCCTTATTTCCCATGTTCACAGAGAGCCAGCAATGTACATTGTGTTACTAAATGCAGAAAGTCATAATTTATGTCTTTTTTTCTAGGGGTGAGAATAACACTGGAATGTAATTGAAACCTAATTGGTAGAACATAAAGTTGTGTTTGTTCTTGAATTTTAAACATCCTCGGTTTGCATTATTCATGATTGGTTAATATTTCAGAGGAACAGCTGAATATATTTTTAAAATGTCACAGCAGTAGCGTATCAAGTGACTGTTTCCTTAATTTTTTCCCCACATTACACAGTAAACAATATCCTCAGCTTCTGCTCAGTGAGCTTCCAGGTAATGGCAGATGTATCGCAAACCTCTCTGTCACCCCAATAGTGGCATATCAGTCTGCTAACAGTTGCATACAAAGCAATGTTCTTTATTCGAACAGGAGAGATTTGTCCCAGTCAGAGGCCAATGCCTGGCTAGGGCAGTCAGGGAGCACGCTGCTTTAGGGCATCCCTCAGCCCCCAGCCGCCTGTCCTGGGTGCCCACCCGCAGTTTAAAATCATCCTTCTCTGCAGGACTCGCAAGTTAAGCAATGCAGTTGGGTAAAGAATCAATTTGAATTCAGTCCACTGTAGACTATGATTATATGCATACCTCCCTCACAGCTATTACAAACCCTTAGGACTCATGGGATCATGTTCCCTTCCCTTTCCTCTTACTAATTTGAAAAAGGAGAGAAAAAGAGAGAGAGGCAGACAGACAGACAGACGCACACACTGCATAGGAAAGAGTTTTCAACCTATTTGCCATATCTAAACCTGTGTGTAGAAGAGAAAGAAACCCCTCACACCTTGCCTTAGGTGCACTAATCACTAATAGTGATCAAACTGCTCTCTGAAATCTGACAACAGAGGGTTGATTTATTCACAGCAAAACTTCCAGAAAGACTAAGCTTTCAGTCCTAGCGAGTACTCCAGGTAGTTACTACAGATGGGACAGCGGCTGTCCAAAAACCAGTTGCTGAACCATTTAAAGAAAATGGCAAAAAGATGTCATGTTCAATCAAACACACGTAGGTTCACCTCTCTCTTTTGCATTTATAGAATGGAAAATTCTGTTACACTTACTAAAACAGCCTCTCAACTTTTATACTAAAGCACATCCATATTTCAAAGACCTCCAGCCTAAAAAATATTGTTTCTAAAAGGAAAAGTCTCTTGGTGTTTTCCTCCTCTTCTGCGTCAAATCAAATCTCATATCTAATTCACTATCTTGGATGAAAAAGACAGACTAAAAGTGCTGATAAGAAAGTGGATCAGGACAGCTGTTTTATTTCATGTGCATTAGTTTCAGAGAGACCTCATGGAAGATTAAACTGAGAGGAAATGAGAAATAGAGGGCAATGCCAGGTTTAGCATGGCCAACTATCTATGTATTCTAACTACAGGCATCTAGAGACTGAATTTTGGCTCCAGAGGATTAATCTGAGTATTAATAGAAAGCTTATTGATTTACAATTAGAGCTGTGTGGGTTTCTGATGCAGCTTTTTTGCAAGTTAGAATATACAATTGCAGCCTTTATGCTGTGACAGTACCAAGAACTTCACTGTTTAACCCACAATCTACTCAGTACCTATCACCACAGTCACCTTTTGCAGTTAATGACAGCTGAACAGGGTAACAAATATGGCCTCTCAGCCAAGAAGAAGGATTCTTCAAGTGAAGCAGAATATCCTGCCAGACTAAGGCATTTTCTTGCAATGCCAGTGCCAGCAGAGCAAACAAGAACTAAATCCAGAACCTGAACTAATGCCTTATCACCAGTGGCTCTTCAAATGGAATTTAAAATGCCTGAATTTGGAATTTTGCTTCAATGCTTTAAGTAAAAAAAGAATTTGTATGAGTAAAGTTATTTTTTAAAAGCAAAAATAAACACTCAGACATCACAACTCTTACTTCTGCCAGACCATAGCTCACTTCCTCCAAAATCTGGAGACAAAGATAATTTTAACTGGGGAATGGCTCTGTCACAATATCAACTCATGGCTACTCATAAAGAAGAGTACTGTTTTAATCTGCTATTACTAGTGATGGTTTAGACAGTTGTCTATAATGGAGATGGCACTTCAGGTATTTGTTCATTACTAAGTCTAAAAATCTAAGGTACTGCCACTAAACTGCTGCCCCCACCACATCCTGTCTGACCATGCTTGGAAAAAAAATCACCAACCTTTCTGGTGTTGCAAAAAACTATATATGTATGCAGATACACATACACATGCATGCATGTATACATGATTTTCAGGAAAAATCTGTAGATTTGTAGAAAGATTTGGGAAGTTCAAGCGCATAAACACACTGTTAGCCAAAATAAATATGAATCCTTGAGGTTCACTAATTGGCACACCAAGGCTACAGCTTGGATGGCTAATGAGATCTGCTATCAATCTATGGGCTAGAGAAATGAGATGTCAGTCAGTGCAGCAAGACATGAAGATGAGAAATGAGAGAATGAAGTCATAGACTATGAGTTTTATTGCATTTCTGGATTCATAAAGACTTTTCGTTGGGCGAAGTGGAGGGAGATAAGGGATGCATTTGGGATATGTGTGAAAAATTAATTTTGTAATTTGCATTTTATTCTTATTTGGAATTAAATCTGAAACAGTCTCAAGAGCATTTACTGTCTTTATTGCTCCCCAGAGTATATTTAAGCTTGAACAAAACAAACTGCAATGCTTAGCAAAGAGCTTCAACCAAACAAGCAAGCTGCTCTTCATTTCATTTCAGGAATAATAATAAAATTCTAATGCCAATGGAGAGAGAAATTAATAAAAAACTGCCTTCACCTCTGAATAAGTCACTTTCTAATCATCTTGTTACACAGACATCAACATTCAAATCAAAGGGATCTGGCTGTACCTATCATATTTATGAGAACTTATGTAATAAAGATTGTGAGCTGCCTAGTTTTAAACTTGGTTCTATGAATGATTAACAAAGAACCTTTACAGAATAAATGAAGTTCATAATAGCTAAATGTTCCCTAACTTCCTAACCATCCAAAGCATGCAGAGCGCAATTAGAGATTCAGAAACTCCACTCTAAGAAAGACCAACACATGAATATTTTATTTATTCTAGCAGCAGAACTACAGTCAAATTGTTTTGATCACTATTTCCTAGCATTTACCTTCAGACCATGAGTGCATGGTAAGTCTGAAAAAAGGTCCCTACCTTCCTCTTATACCCAGATAAATCTAATAAACTCATTTACATGGAAATCTTCAAGTAAATGAACAATAGTATGTGCCATATGGACAGATGTTGGTACTACAAGTCAGATTAGCAGGGGTGTGTATGCTGTTGCTCCTCTGAAACCCTCAATCTTAAAAAAAATAATTTCTACATACTAGATAAAGCTTATTTAATTCTGCTAAAAAGTAATCTTTGCTATTTTGTACCTAATACAAATAAAGAAAAAAACTAATCATGTCCTCCACTTGAACTAGATCCTACTATATAGTCAGCAGAGAAGAAATATTTAACAGAAAATTCAAATTCCTCTAGCACAATATGCAGAGGACAGAAATACACTGCGCATCTCAAATCCTGTTTATCCCTCTACTTCTTTGCAAATGCTGGTCCCAACCCTCAGCTCATTAAATGCATTAAAACATCCAGCTAAGACTCCAGCAATATTTTTATCTTGCTTTTATCACAAGAGCTTAAGATGAACAACACATCATCATTTTAAGTCAGAAGCTCTGAGCTTTGTTAATGAAATGAAGGAGTTGAACAGTTCAGACTGAGTTCAGCTGAAGAACTGCAATTTAGGATTTTCCATATGAGCCTCACAAATCAAGTTGCAGTGGAATCCAAATGAAAAAACTATGAAAATTTTGTAAAAAAAAAAAAAAAAAAATCCCACAACCCTCCCCAATCTTGTTACAAAAAAATATATTGAACAGTTCACTTCATTCCTTCATATATTTATCCCATTTTTATCAGACATATTTTTCAGTAATGTAGGAAAACATTCAGTTTCATTTATCGGCAACACCAACAGCTCAGGGAGACCTAAATCCCTTCTATGTTGACTGGTATTCAGACATAGAGGAGAAGTAATCCCCTTCTGTACAGGCAAAGAGAGAGCTCAGGCAAGCACAGAAAGGCAGGCATGCAGATGGGGACAAAGTAGAGAGGGCAAAGAATGAAACCGCCACCGCTGCTCTGAAAACTCCGAATCGTACCATTACACTAATAGATTTACAGAATGCGATAGTCTGGATTGTTGCAACATATGGCCAGTGGGAAGTATGTCTCACATTCCAATGATATAACCCCAAAATCTTGCCAAGACTCTTGCGTTTACAAAAAGCGTTTCCTTTGTCAAGTAGTAAACACTCTGTCTAGATACCAACACTTTCACAGCATGTTCTGATTAAATACAAATGTCCGAAAGACACTTCATTTAAAGAAGCTCGCAATCGGATTAAATTGGCTCTGAAGCAAATTCTGGTTGCACATGTTTACAGCCTACTCTTACAAAAGAGCGATGCAAAGGGCAGCTAGACTTTCCATTTAAATTCCTTAGGGAAGAGTCATTTCTAAAGCTGTTTTGCCAAAAGAATGTTATTGTCTACATTGGTCCACAGCTTGGAAAAAGCCAGCAAAGTAGGTATCGTTTTCCTGCATTACTAAATACTGTAGAATGTCTATTTCTATTAAAAACTAGCAGTTAGAAAGCTGTAGTCTTCATGGTTATGTAAATATCTTCTCAAACAGTAACTCCAAAGAGTGTTGTCTTTGTATATATATGCAGAGAGAGCTTCACTTTGCTTCTCCTTGCAATTCTTTGAAGCTCCAGGCCCCTGGCTCCTCCCCTCAGCTTTCACTGCTACGGCAACCTCTGTGGACATCAATGAAATGGGTAAAAATCAGGTGCATTTTCCAACCTGAGAAAGTTTTGACCAAGTAGAAACACGCACTGGAGACATTCACTGGGAAATGTCAGCTCTGAAAGAGCAGGCAGGAGAGAAGACAAAATCAGCATGTTTCCAGCCTCTGAAGGAGTGGGGTGCTGTGAACAGAGGGAAAGGGACTTTTCCTTCCTTCCAGCAGCCAGGAAGAACTCATAAAGTTCACATTTATCAGACATGCCCTAACTAGAAGCTAAAAATCCATCATCCTTTAAGCAGTATCAGGAGAATCATCCATGACATAGGGACAACTTCTCACTTGGGTGGTACCCTAGCAGGTATGCTGCTTGTCCTTAGTTTTCTGCCCTGATCATCTATCTATTGGGATGCTGATAAATGTTTTCATCGCCTGGGCAGGCTAGGTGGGTGAAGCAGGATGTGCAGGTGCATGGGTGTAGATTAGACAGGGACAATATATAGCAGAATAAAGCAGAAGAAATCAGAAGAGAGAAGACATACAACAGTAGGAAAGAGGAAGAAAAGAGATATTGAGATAGAGACAGCAAGAAATACTGAAAACACAAAAAGGATACATCACCATCTCTTATAAGAAAGAAGCAAGAAAAAAAAGGAGTGAAACTATTTGGAGATAAAAAAGTTGAAAGGGAAAAGGAAAAAGTTATAACAAAATCAGGCACTATTTTATAAACTACTGGAAAACAGAAATGTCAAAGAAAACTGACTCTCAGTATTTAGAAAACATACAATAAAACACATATATGCAGCTATTTTAGTCCATTCACCTCAAGAAGTCATTTTTCCCCTTCTCTATCAAGCTTTGCTTCTCCAGACAGTAGAAATGAGAAACTTCTTGTCAAATGCTGCATTAATTTATACTATATCACAAACCAGAGCTTAGCTGGTTTATCTGTGTGATGAACATCCCACCAGATATGACTGTACATGAATGTTATTTACTATTGTAAATAACAAATGCTATTGTTGCAGTAGAAAGCATATTCAAATATCTAGCATTTCATATGGGCCACAGGGGTGTATCCACTGACTTATTTAACACTACATTGCTAGTGGATGAATATTCTTGAGCTTGTGTTTGCTGCCTCTAAATTTTCTCTATCAAATATGAGTTCAGTTTATGAAGACTGTGGGACATGATAGAGTGCAGGATCCTCCCTCCATATCATCTAAAAATGTCAATAATACAGGTTCTGGAGACCAAATACTAATACAAGTCAACATCAGTGTACAACCTCATTCTCCTAGGATGTTCTCACAGGAATAACTTAATGAAAACCAGTAACAATTCTGTTTACAGTACAGAGTACAGGATTCATTGTGTCTGTTCTGCAAACCACATGAAATAAGAATAAAAAGCAGTGTACATTTGATTCAATGACTAAATGAATGAAACTAAATGATTTTGAAGACATGGAGGAAATGCCTTCTTTTGAGTTAAAATAGTGTTATTAGATGCCCACTTAAGAAGCTTATCTTGTAAAAAATATTAGTACCCCAGAAATCCTTTTATAGTACAAAACAGAAATGTCTACCTTTTTTGTGTTACTCCTGTCATATCTTCTCTTGCTACATGGGGAGAAAACATAATGTTCCAACTTTAAAAGAATGGGTTCAGCATCACATTAGCACTTTATTTTGTGAAATATAAAGCTGAAGGGAAAATCTGCTGATTATACCATACAATATTATAAATGATAAACATATTATAGGCATCCCATATGACTAATGTATTCCCTTTGAAAATGAAAAAAAAAAAGAAAAGTATTATTCCTGAACAGAATAAACATAAAAACAAATGTGCCAATACTTACGTCAATTAAATCCGAAAGGTCATGAATATAATACTTGAAAACAGAAGCATTGGTTGCTTCAAGGGTGAGCAGGTATTCATTACGGGCCTTAATAGATTTCAGCTTGTTTTCAGAATATTTTGCTTGACGCTAGGAAAAAGATTGTATATTAATGTATTTGAAGTACTTCATTTTTGGTACGTAGCGAAAATGGTAACAATTCAAGCACACATTCCTATTAACAAGAACGAATCTTAGTTGCCAGCCTGTTATGCATGTAACAAATGTAATACAAAGTGATAATTTAGTATTTTGTTTCAAATGTGACAAACCATATAGTAAGAATTATATGGGGAATAAAGTATTCTCCTCTCTGAACTGCAGTTAAGTTATCTATAACCCACTGCTAGTTTATTATGTGTACCTCGTTTAATTTTATTTCCCAGCTGGACTTCTCTGTCTAATATCATGCTAAAGAATGTCAGAAATGCACTGAATTTACTTCAAATGAAGGTAAATAAAAGGACTATTTACTTTTTCCTTCATTTTTTCAATCTTTTTCACAGAGCTCCGTCTCTGGTGCCTTTCTTCTAGTCGAATATGAAAAACAGGATCTCCTGACCTCCCAATCTGTTTTTCTTCTTGCTTCTCTGCCTCCTTCAGTTTGCTTTCTGCACTGATGCTCTCTGCATGATACATGTGGTATGTTTTCATGACCTGCAGAAGACAGAGTCAAAGAAGAATTAGGACAAAATGAAAATACAAAGGTATCTACAGAAGAATCACAGGGTCTTTGAGTAAAACATTCTCTTATAAACATGGAGCTTGGATAAGTTTCTTTGCCAACAAAGATAGAGGATTTCTGGTTGCATTTTTATTTTATTTTTATATATCTAAAATTCTAAATGTTCAGAGTGCTTTACCAAGCACTACGAATAAAGAGAAAGGTGATGGAGAACTAGTTGTAATGTATGCGTGTGAGACCATTTCTCATTCTGCCTCATTTCTGCTCAGAAGGGCCTTGCATCATTAAAACGTTTTGATAGGCAATGGGGCAGCAAGCTACCATATATGTCAGTCAAAAGTTGTGTAGAACATTTTTGGGGGATTTTTTTTTCATTGCTCTGATAGGAAAGAGCAAAATCCTTCTTATTAAACTTGAGGATTCCTGTCTTTGAATGAAAACATGAATGAAAACATGAGCAATAAAACTAAATCTATGTCAGTGCCATATCTATCTGACTTCTTCAGCGCTAAGTTAACAGCTCAGCTGTGGACGTTGAATGTTTGAAAGCAGAAGGACCCCTTCAGCACCGAGGAAAGGGGAAGGAAGCAGAGGCAATGGGAAGCTTCTGTCTGGGAGCACATCCCCAGCCAGCTGCATGGCTCTCCACAACCTGGAAAGAAGTGCCTCCCAACTGTGCAGCCAGCAGTTTGGGCGCGACCTAAAACCAGATGAGAGCTGGAGAAGGAGCCGCCTGATAAATAAGTTGTGAAGATGCTTTCCCCATAGCCCCCCAGTTAATACCATTATCTTCCCTCTACACACACCCTGGCTCTGCAGCCAAGGGAGCTTGGGCTGCCAGCCTGCAAATACATGCTTGCACAGACCACAAAGAGGGAGAGGGAGTGGTTCAGCCCAGTCCTCCCTTTCTTCTTCAAGAAAGAAAAGCCTCAGCTTGAATGCTGTGTAGCGGGCAGCAAGCAACTACAAACCACCTGCCTCTGCTGAGGAGGGCTGTCTCTGCCCACCTCCAGCACAGAAAGCCTCTTTCCACCTTCCTCAGCCTTTTTTTTGTTTGTTTGTTTGTTTTTTTGTTGTTGTTGTTATCTTAAGTTTCAAGTAAGAAACAAAGCATGAAGGCATCCTTGGGCAGCCAGCTACCTCTTCTTCACAGGGTGCCAGAGTGCTCTCTCCAGCAGATGTTATCCTTGGGCTGAGGCCATGCAAGCCCTTCACATCTCCTCCGAAGGACACAGCCACGGAGGAATCAAATGGGCTGTTCCTCCCTCAGCAGAGCTTTGTGTGACCCACGGAGAAGACAGACTAGTTTGCGGAGCTGCCTTGAAATACTCCCTAGGGAGAGGAGTACTTTTTGTAACTGAGTAGTTAGGCCAGCCTAAAGAGCATCCATAGAGTGGCGACAGTGGGGACACTAAAGCCAGATAGTGCGAATTCCCTGCAGCATGGCTTAGTGTGGCTTGACACAAACCAACTGCACGCCGTGCCAGGTGATGGCTGAACAGATGCATATTTAAAGTCTTGTGCAACAGAAAGAAAGAAGCTTTTAGAGAGCTACAATTTTGTATAACCATGTATGTTATGCATATGTTATACACCATAACTGTGTATGCCACAATTTAATACTGATGCCATGCTGTTGATACAACTGAAATAGTATTGGTATTAAAAATGAAACAGGCAACTCTTCACTAACTTCCTGTAGTAAGGTAAAACAGTTGAAGACGCCCATCAAAACGAGTGGCTTTATTTTTATCTTTAAAAACATATGTTTACAGTGCTCTGCTGAAAAAACCCAAACTGCCCAGAGCAGGGCTTAGTGTTATTGCTGCCACTGTTATTTTACAGCACAGTCGTGCTCCAAGGCCCGACCAGAGTGCAGAGCTCCCTGCCCGAGCACTGTCTACACCCGCCAGGAACAGCCGCTGCCCCAGCAGCTCACCATCTACATGGATGAGGCAAGAACCCAAAGATGAAACAAGCCGAGCTGGGAAGAGAAGGCAAGCCTGCAGAGCTGAGATCTGCACGGTTCCCAGCTTAACCAAACATCACATTCAGCTCCCTATATCCTGCTCTTGTTATCAAAGGCATTTCTAAAGTTGTCGATAATCTGTACCCAGAGAATCTAACTCGTATAGCCACATGGAAAGAATTACTGACAAGAGACGATATGCACTTCTTAAAGAAATGATTTATAAAAGAAACTTGAGAATCACAGAGAGTGATATGGCTCTAACAAAAATGATGGGAAAAGGACATGAAAAACAAGGTTGTGCCCTTCTCTTTTGGCTTTTTTACTCAATTTTTTTAGTGGTGCTTTACAGAAGTCTAGAGGTGTTTGCTTTTATTTTTTGTCTTTTGTTGTGTGCCAGCTCCAGAGATTTTTTAGTTGGTGGGACAAGGCTAGCTCTTTTCTTTTGTACTCTCTCAGTTTTTCTGCCTGCAAAGAATGAACAATAACAATATCTCAGAGTTTCCTAACAGCACATCTCAAAGCATTTGACTTAAGTGGTGAAGCAAGGATTTCTTCTGCTTGACAAAAGCAGTAAGCACTGAAGTTTTTGAAGCATTTTTTCTGAGTGCCATGTAGCCCAGTGGACTAGGCATAGATGTCCTTCCGCAGCGGCTGTGGCATTTCAGCTTGCCTCCTTCTTGAGTGAAGGAGTACAAGTGCACCACTACCAGCTCTCACCAAGAGGCTGAGATGCCTCCACGCTGACTCCGCTAACCTCACATTACTGAAGAGTACTTCTTCCTCTCACTGCCTGCTTACAGCACATGCTACCAAATCCAGAGTGTCTCACTCTACACTGATTGAAAGCCAAGTTTTGAGTGAGAACGACGTGGAGCTCATAGTCTCTATGGGGAACCAAGATGCCTACTTGAAATCCATGTTCTTGCAACAAACTCTGCACAAGTTCTTGGTACAAATGATTCCTAAGATAACTAAAATTGAAGAAGAAGCCCTCCCTTTGGCAGTATACTCAGGGATGGACAACAGTCAGAGTCTGTCCTACCCAAGCCACACTGGCTTAGAAATCAACACAGACTATGTACAGAGCAGTGATCAGCCTATGCATTTGACTCCTGTCCAGTTTGTTATTTTGATAGCACTGCTTATCTCATGCACTAGTGACATCATTATTTTGCAAGCCTCTAGGGAAAGCTGACAGCTCCAGTCTTTTTCATGATTTGTCAATGTTTTTTAAGAGCTAACACTGCAGCAGCTAAACTTAACTTGAGAAAGCATTAGACAGACACATATGGAAAATAAATGGGAACAAGCTAGGGAGCTGGCTTCCAAGTATTTCAGTGCATGCTTCCTCAACAAATTAGCTTAGAATTTGCATGCTAAGTTGTGTATATGACTCTCTCCCTTTTACATTATACCATCTTTTCTCCCCGGAGTTTTAAAAAAACTGTTAGATACTGTAAAAGACAGTAAGAGGCTTGCCGAATTCTTGCAAATAGACTTACTGTATGAAGAGTTCTGAGATCCACAGGTCTCCGATCTGTGAACATGTAACAGATCTATAGATCTGTTATTCAAATGACAAATAATCGGATGAAATAAGCAATACCGCTTCTCAAATGTCCACCAAACTGTTGAATGATAGACTATCCTATGAGAGTATCCATCACTGAACAGACTTTAATTAGTCCCCAAAGTGCTTATTGATCAGCCATCAAGTATGCACTGAAAAGAAAGAGCAAGGTCGTAATTTTGCAGATGCTGAACTGTCATCATGACATATGCTGCACTTCTCTGCTGTAGTGAACAAGCATTGTTAAATGCATACTAGTTCCTTTCTAAAATTAAATGGTGAGTTTATCTCCTATTAATTTAGCAGGTTTATTCTGCAGATCCAGTGATGTAAAATATAGATTTCTGTCAGATAACTAAGTCAGACTACAAGCAGATGAAAAAGATTATGCTACCCAAACTATGTACTCTCCCACTTGCAGGTGACAGACTGTTCACTTAGTGATATAAACGTCTCGTTTTGTGTGCCAAACTTTCAGCATCATTCATAAGAGTTCAGCAAGGAGGCTTCGGGCAGAAGATAGCACTTATCACAGGGAAGGGCACATTAGAGTAAACCCTTAGATAATTATTTTATTTAAATCCACAGTTATTATCTGGGCAAATCCATCAACAAGACAGCAATTAGTGCTGTACTTTTGTGGGCTACAAGAGAGGAACGTTCCCATAGCAAGGCATAGCAAGGCGCTGGCTTTCCTTTTCTACACACATCTTTTCTAGAAAGCTTCTTAACCCAATATACTAAGACTGAACGCTACAAAGATAAAATATATTGGAATTACCACGTGTTACCATGTGCTTTATTTTTATAATGCAACTGCATAATTAAGAGCTTTTTCATAGTGTTTCTCAGGAAATAGGCATTTAGCGGAACAGTAGTTCATCCCTGTTGCAATTACTGTGTTTGCGTTGTTTCAGAATTGCCTCTGCTAAGTCGTGAGTTCTTATCAGAAGGTGGAGTTGCAAGGGATTCATTAAATCAGGTTAGCTAGCACTTTCCCTAAGAAATAAGTAAAATCTTATGCCAATTTTACCACATCAGTGGCCTCCAGCAGTTAAGCGGGCTCAGTATTAGCTGTTTTCAGCATCCTGTTCACTTCTGTCGTGGTTTAGCCCCAGTCGGCAGCTGAGCACCACACAGCCGCTCGCTCACCCTCCCCCTCCCCGGTGGGATGGGGGAGAGAATCAAAAGGGCAAAAGAAAACTTACGGGTTGAGATAAAAAACAGTTTAATAATTGAAATAAAATAACAATAATAATGATAGTAATAAAATTGCAATGAAAAGGAGAACGAGAGAGAGAGAGAGAAACAAAACCCAGGGAAAAAAAAAACAAGTGATGCAACCGCTCACCACCCGCCGACCGATGCCCAGCCAGTCCCCG
This sequence comes from Balaeniceps rex, assembly GCA_013401315.1. Taxonomy (NCBI): domain Eukaryota; kingdom Metazoa; phylum Chordata; class Aves; order Pelecaniformes; family Balaenicipitidae; genus Balaeniceps; species Balaeniceps rex. Next base: position 6,832 of record VYZW01035017.1, on the reverse strand, counting down.
AGCAGCGATCACTGCCCCCCGGCCAACTCCCCCCAGTTTATATACTGAGCATGACGTCATATGGTATGGAATAGCCCTTTGGTCAGTTTGGATCAACTATCTTGGCTGTGCCCCCTCCCAGTTTCTCGCGCACCTGGCAGAGCATGGGAAGCTGAAAAAGAAAGTCCTTGACTAGCCTAAGCACTACTTGGCAACAACTAAAAACATCAGTGTGTTATCAGCATTCTTCTTACACTAAATCCAAAACACAGCACTATGCTAGCTACTAGGAAAGAAAATTAACTCTCTCCCAGCTGAAACCAGGACAACTTCCAAACCAACCTCTGATGTAATTCCAGGAATTGTCACTGATCTATTACTACCAATACAGAATTACTGATTTCACCTTCTCAGATCTCTGGTGTGCTACAGTAAATTGGACTTAACTTTTCTGTAGAGAATTCAGATTCTGTGTTATTTCAGCAAAGAAAATCTGGCAGCAACTACCTTGAGAAATTAAACAGCCAAGATTTTTAAAGAGTAAGATAAAGCAATGGAAAATGCAAGTGGCACAGCAGCCACTATTAAATACTATTTAATATTAAATTGTTTGCTTTGGACTGTCCCTACTTTTTCATTTTTCTGAAAGCCTTACATTTGTCTTGCTTGTGAAAAGTGTGATGCCAGTAGGATTCATTTGGAAAGCCAAGTGGGAGACATGAAGATGTATTTTTATGATGTGCATCACTTTTCTCCACCATTTGCCCTCATCCTTATTACCGGAACAGTTCTGTATTTTTAGCAAACTTGTCACCTCATTGATTGCCCCCTGACTCCTTCAGAGGTCATTTACGAATATGCCCTCACCCCTAAATAAATCCAGTGGAGACCTCCCTCCATTGCAACAAAAGACTCTGCCTACCTTCTGTTTCCTACCATTCCCAATCACTCAGATGGTACTGTCATATTCCAGTATTTGATCTGATAATGCAAGATATTTTAGCTTTCCAGAGAAATGAAAGAAGAGTTTGACCGGAGAGCTCTCTCTGTTGCAAAGATGATCTACTGTAAAATCAATAATCTGTTGCCTCTTTAAATCAACATGTAAGAAGGTTTCTAAATGTCTCAGTTCACAAAAACCACCAACCCAAACCTCCTGCAGTTTTCATTTGGACCAACTTTTTTTCCTGTAATTGTCAGGAAATAACCTCTGCTCTGTGATCCCACACAACTAACTGGGCTCCTCTTTCCCCATCCCCACTCTCGCAAAAGGTACGCCTTGCTCTAGTTTCAACAGCTTATATCCTTACATAAAACATGGGAATAATTACCTGTCTACACTGGTTAAAAGTGTAATAGGGAGAGGAGTAAGAGAGGAATGCAGCAGCTGGGATGCTGCAGACCTGAAAATACTGACCCGCTGGCACAGCCAGGGAAAAGCCATGCATAACTAAAAGTACTTGCCACTCATAATTTACTGAACTTGCAAAGATACAGACTGAAGCTTAGCTATTCAATTGTTTTTAGCATGATGTTTTGAGTCATAATTTAAGAACCAGTGCATAAAATATTGAGAATTGAAAATATAGTCTTAAAATGCATTTTCACTAGTCATGTGAGAAACATGTAGAAAACATACGAGTATGTAATGTAACGTGTAAGAAAACCTTCTCTATGTAAAAGGGATGGAAGATGATAAAGTAAAGTTTCCCTTAGGAAATTCTGATTATTCCAGCAAAATAAGCCTGCTTTGCTCATAGGTTCTTAGAACATCTTCTGAAGCCTTGGTTCACCTGCTTCTGTTCTTATTTTTTCAACAATCCCATACATGATGCGTATTTTTAATGAGGATGGCACAAGCCAAAGTCAACACAAGCTAAGCTACTCCCACGGAGTAAATGAAGACCTATGGTACAAATCTATTTCCATGATAATTCCTAGTAATGAAAATGGGAAAAGGAATTGATTACATAAAGTGTAATCGAGGAGAAAAGTCTCTTGTTAGTGTGCATTTTTAAAGAACAGTAAGTATTTAATACTCCAAATCGTCTGAATTTTTTTTTGACATTTCATTGCGGCTCTGAGCTTTTCCACATTAAAAAAGCAGCCAAAATGCTTTCTAGTCTGTCTCTCTCTCTCAAAAGGCAGAGGTTCAAACTTTCACAAGTTAAAAAATATCTTTGAGCAGAAAGTTCTTTTAACTGAAAATCTTCATAACGCATTCTTTGTGGAAGGTGGCATGTCTCTTCAATTCCTCAGTGATTTCTTATTTTCTTCTCTTAGAACAGTTTCTTCTTTGCAAAATCTATGGCATTGGTTATTGACTTGTTTGATCTAAAAAATGTCAAAACCAATGGACACAGCTCTCTAACTACAGCAGGTTTTAGATCTGGCTCTATGAATGGGCTAAAAAGGATTTTCTGAGGCAGAAGTGCACGACTAGATTTTCAGAGATGGGTCCCAAAGTCACCTTTTTTCTGGCACCTTCTATGATACAGAAGACTAGGACACCTGATACAGCATTGCCACCTGAAGAAAAGTCAGTTGTTATTCTGATACTTAGTAGGCTGTGTTAGAACTCATCCATAAAAATATTTGGACCAAATCAGTAGCAATTCCTTTAAACATCTAGATAAACTGTGTTCGAGATATCTGGTTCTTGAGAAGTCTCTAAGCAGGTGTGGTGAAGCCTCAGGTCTGGCTGGCATGCTAGAAAGGGGTGGGTAGAGCCTGTCATCATCTGGGTTTGAAACAAGCATTTAATCCAGCCCCTGACCCCATAGCATTAGGGAAATCCAGGCAAGTAATGTCTTAAACCTTGTCGGTGGAGCAAACAACATGTTTGCTTGAAAGAGTTACTGTGGAGCCACAGGACTACTGTGTGTGCCTGAATACATCTGCCTAAGGAACCCACCCCTCATCTGAGAAGTTCAAGTAACAAATAAAATATGCAATTTCTTTGCCTTGACTATACACCTGTGCCTCAGCACAAGCACTTCTTACTATTTTAGCTTTTAGTGATTTTAATTATCTTCTCTCATTCTCTTCAACACACTTTTATGCGTAACTGTTTGTTTTTTATTTCTGGAGGGTGACCTTAATTTACAAACCTTTTTTGTAAGATAAGGAATGATGATAAGAAGTAAACAGATTATTAAATCCTGCTTCATACACACCCTCAGTTTATTAAAAGCTCCGATACTTTCCCCTCACTCAAAGGCTTTAGAGGTATTTAAACTCCAATAAGGCTTCACATTTTAACAGTTATACTTCATGAACGTACCATTCCTTTAAAAAAACCCCAGAACTGAGTAATAGAGAGAGACTTCAGTATTAGTCTTATTATTCTAGTCTAAATTATTATTCACTGACTTGAAATTAATTTGCTTTCTTTTGGACACAAAGATTTATCTCTCAATAGTAAGACTGAATTGTTTTTTTTCTTTCCATAAATCATGGGGCAAAGAGGAAGATGACTTCTCCTTTTTGTAAGTCACTGAGAAACATACCTCCTGGATTTTAAAATTGTAGATACTTGTTTTGGTAAGGCCACTGTGATCTTATTTTGTAAATAGTAAATGTCACACAGAATTAAACACCCATGCATGAGGTTTCCATGTGTTTAGGTATCTTTCTACCTTTATGTACACAAGCACATATATTACATAGATAGGCTGATGATCATTCTAAAGATGCAATCAGCAGAACTGATGTTATTCTGCACCATATTGTTACTTTACTAAGCTTGCCTTGTACCTGGCTAAATATGGGCATCTACAGCTGACCAATTCCTTTGCAATCCATGAAAAGCTGGACAATGGAGTTAACGGTGTAGACCATTTCATCTGAACAAGATGCTTGCATCTGATCAGACAAAGGGGTCTGATCTCCCCATATTAGATTTCCAGTGACTATAACTGCAACCTAGGTGGCAAGCTAAGAGATTTGTACCTACAGTGCAGATGCCTGAAACTTAGGTGAAGTAAATTCCACCCCAAGAAACCATCCTGCAGCAGTAACCTAATTCAAATTGTGCACATGCTCTGTATTCTACTAACTTCAAAAAACTTCTTATTTTACAAAAATCTTAAATTCTGAGAAAGGAATTATCATTCACTGGAAGCCATAACATGGAAGTTAATAGCTGAATAAATCTGTGTGAAGAAAAAGAATGAAACTACCAAAATCCAGTCCTGCAGATTTTCACTGGTGATTCAGCAAAGTATTTCAGCACATTCTTCACTGTTTTCCTACCCTGGGAGCACAGGCACTAATCCTGCACCTCACCAGTCACTGGAGTTATGCAACTGTTTAATTGAAACAAGACCTTATCTTCAGGGCTTACTCACCACTGAAGCCCCACTTGTGCAATTGCTCCTACAGTCACTGATCCCCTGCAGCTGTGTGAACTGTCTGCGGCT
>VYZW01035012.1:4945-17259 GCA_013401315.1 Balaeniceps rex | reverse complement strand
CCCTACAGAGATATTAATTAACATGTTAGAAATGTTTTCTTTATTAATGAGAAATTCACACATACTATTTAAATTAATTTGTATAGTTTAAAATTAATTTATTGTGGCCTTCTATGACCTCAAATCTACTAAGACAAAGCTGGAGTATTGTACTAACTGTTAAACCATTCATTAAACATTTTATGCAAATAGTGTTTGTTTATAAACAAATTAACTGCAAGGATTTTCAAAACAGGTGCTGTGTTGTGAATGCGTACTAAATGATGTGGTACTGAAAGAATTAATTAGACCTTCAGATGTAATTAGTTGCAATAATTTGCGTGATTAGCGGCTTGGTTAAGAAGTAAGACACACACATTGTAATGCATGGAAGAGTCACTGCAGTAGCTTTGTCTTTCATATGGTGAAGATGAGATTTCCTCATGTTTAGGAAATTTTTCAAAAAATTGCTGACATAGCTGGAGTTAATTGCCAAGTATCCTGTAGGGGGTAACGTGGGGTTTTTTTGGTTTTTGGTTTTGGTTTTGTTTTTTTTTTTCCTTCCCTTGGCTTGTTGCGATGCATATGCACTGGAAGCAATACCATTTGTTTGTACCTCAATGAATTTTTAAAACAGAAGTCTGTTAACCCTAGATCTTCAAGTCTCCAGAGGAAGAACTGATACTTAACATGTTCAGGGTTAAAAGATAGGCTGTGATAAGCCAAATGAAACAGGTCCAGTGTTTCAAGATCAGTTCTAAATATTAATTTAATCTTTTCCCCCTTGCAACTATAGCTCTGATTCTTCTTCTTACGTATCCAACCATGAAATCAACCATTGGATGTACATGAAGAATTCCTTTGAAACTGGCATTAGTCAAAACTGATTAAAAAGAAAGTTATGATTACTGATACTTTATTTATGATGATCACATTCCCAGTTATGATAAATGTACAGTACCTTTGTCACTTGCAAGAAAGCTTTTTTTTGTCTTGATAATGTCTTGATGCCCAGTGACAATATTAGAGAGTGTGTTTGAAATGAATTAATATGGGGACTTTTTTGATCTTTGTTTTACCTNATATGAAAGTAATGTGCACTTTGACAGAATTTATTGCTCTGACAATACCCTTTTAATATTGTTAGAAACACACTTGGGGGGCCTGCACATGTATTTTGAAAGAACATGTATGTTCTCTGCGAATCACTTTGTCAGACAAACCAAAAGGTTCTAGAAAAAGTTGAAGAAGAGTATAGAAGAAAAAGAAACAAGAAAAGTTTAGTAAATCAGTTATAAAGGAAATAAGTGCAATTAGTCAGTGGTGTTGAAGATATGAGGTGACGAGAGGCTTCTCAGAATAACACAGTGGCTTATGGTGAGTGTTGGAGGTGTTCCATAGAGGTGTCCTATCCTCAGGGAATTTGAATTTAAGCTTTTTAATACATAACCTTATTTGATCAGATTAAACTATAGCAATTTGTAAGATGAGCTGTGGGGCAACCCTGTTTTGTCTCAGCTGGAAGTGGTCACATTAGACCTTGTTTGTTTCATGCATTAATGTAACGCTTCTGAGGCATGAGCTAGAGGAGACCTTGTTTAAAAACTAAGCCTTGCTGTAGTTACCAAATTGTTTGTTCTTTTAAGTTTTTGCCATATGATTTCCAAGAGTTTTTATGTAGCTGCAAATCTGACATAAGCAGCAAGACCCAGCATGAGGTCTCTGGTTAAATGGTGAACAAAATGATACTGTGTTTGGATTAGTGACTGGGAAGTATTGGTGGTCACGTGTCTAAGTGAAAGTAAACCCCATGTTTTTATTGCAATCTCACTGTGGAATGCAGTTCATTTTAGGACTGGGGCAGAACATCAGTGCGCTACTTCTTTTCTACAAAAGAATGGCTATTTGCGGTCTTAGCATGGGAAATGGAATAAAATAAATATTAAAAATGATAAAAGAAGAAGAAAAAAAAGCATCATTAACTGCTGCACAGCTGCTGTGTGTCTGCTGTCACGGGGATTACCCCTAATTACTATGGATGAAGTTTGCTATCATTGGTTCTTTGGATGCCTCACAACTGGTTTATTTTTAAAGGAGTTCTTCTTTCTATGTATGTTTTAATAGAATATGCAGCTGTTAAAGTGTCAAGGAAAGAAATCACTGTTTTAGTCCTGAAGAGACTGAAGATCATTTGACAGAGCTAACATAGGGATCCACTTGAATAAATTTATTTTTTTTCTTTTCCATAGTCTGTTTAATTCAGTTCTTTCATTTTAAGTGTGGTATTTGCAAAGTAATCTTTAAAATGGGCTCTTCTGTATTGTGTTTGAATTTGAACAAAATTAACATTTGTATATCATCAGGAGCGCAATGCATTGCTCAAGGCAATGAAGGATAGAAAGTCAAAGAATATGGGAAATTTGATTAAAATGAATAAGCAGTAGAAGGTCTTAAGGGTGGACATAGCTTCCTCATTGATTTATTTGTATTGTTTCTTGAGGCAAAAGAAGCTAATTCCATGGGATGTTTAGAAAATAGGTTTTAAATCTGAAAATAAAAAGGTGTTTAAATCAATAAAATTAGGTTTTAGACAATGTAATCTGGAGACTTCCCTACTTATATTTCTTAGTCCCACTTCGTAAAGGGGACACAATATTGTGCAGGTAAATGTTCTTTGAGAGAACCTCTGTCCAATGAATTTTCACTGTACTAGTTATGATTTAGGATCAGTTGGATATTAATAACGTTTTGCTTCATTTTATTCACTAGGACATGAGTTGCGAGGTAGAGCCCAAATTATCAGCCTGGCAATTAGCTGCTGTGCACGGCTTACCAAACATGTTATTGTTCAGTGCTGCCCTCTGACTTCCTTGGGTTGTATTTTTTTTTATGCTGATTTCGGCGAAGTGGTCTATATTTGCTGTGCACTTGTGAGTCACCAACTGTTCATGTGTTATCTATTTCTGCATTGTATAATGTTGCTTCAGGAAAATTTTATAGTTTGCAAGACCTCTGTACTCACATATTTGTAATGCTTTGGCTCTCATTTCGAGGTCTTGCTCTCTCATTCGTCTCAGTATTCCGGATGTTCTTGATAGCAGCTTTTATACTTTTGACTCTACTTGATGGATTGGCATACGTACCTTTTCAATGTTTCAGAAACTTCCTTGTCAATATTTTCTTTCCTTAGTGCATCAGTGCTGGGAATGCGAAATGCTTTGCCTGCTAGTCTTTTGCTGGGGTGTTCAATGCTAAAGGGCAGTTTTTGCAAGAGAACCTTTAAATGAAAAATCACTTGAAGCGGACATCTGAGAAGAAGGACCTGTATTCCTGGTACTAGTGAAAATACAGTCCATAGCTTAGTCAAATTAAGGAAGCTTCCTAATTAATTTACCTACCACAATCATCTTCAAATTCAAAGATTAGTGTTAACTCTTTCGTTTATAGCACCTTTACTCAATAGCTATTAATTTTTTTTTATTTTTTTCTTAAGGAATAGAATAAGGAAAGAGTTGGAAAAGTTTGGATATTTATCTGTGGGTATTTATTTCCAATATGGATATTATTTCTGCTTAGTCCCTTATGTCATATTCTCAGTGTTGGTATTAAAATAAGGGCATAGAGAATGATGGTGCTTAATGAACCTTGACAATGTTTTTATAGATTCAGCCCCACCCCTGCAAACCTGACAAAATAAAAAAAACCCTAGAAACCCTAAAGGATGTGGTTGTTTGCCAATGTTAATTGGGGAAATTTGAGAATTCTACTGTTTGTGGAGGAGCCAAAGTTATAACACTGCTCAGATGAGTCCTTCCCATTTCCATTTAATATTTAATGCCAAACAGAGGCAGCTTAAAATGAAGAAAAGTTGATGCTGAACAAATAAAATTCTTAAAAAGAATATCCCCTCAAAACCTTAAATGATCTTTAATGCTAAAAAATAACAAATGATCAGTTGATGATCTTACATGAAGGATGGTATCAAGTGTACTATTTTACACTTCTTAGACAAGTGTAGCCTTGGAGTTGGGGAAATGACTTCCTTATTTGGGCTGTCTTAGGTTTCTAGTATTTTTGTAGGCATAAAGAGTTTCTTCCACTTAAGACTCCTCTCCCAGCATAGTGAATATTACACCGTGCACTGAACAGCCCCGCTAAGTTGTGTGAAAAGCAAGTATAATGTTATTCCAAGGAAATGAATATTATGCCCATTTATAAAGAGAAGCAGCTCAGTGACTTGAATAATTTCTTGCATTCAGGTTGAGGAAGTTGTATCGTTGTCCTAACATATGGTAGGTGCCAATGTTCATCTAGTCCAAACTTTTTTACAGCTACGCACTTGTTCAAGATGGGACAATTTCATAATCCAAAATGTACATGATTCTGTGTATGTTTCTTCTGTAGTTTTTGAAATTCTGCAGGTCTAGGAGGAATCCCCCTCCTCCGAATTCTGATATTAAATGTTGTCTAGCTCTTTTAATTTGTCTTTTTCTGATTCTGTCATGAAACCTGGAATTCAGGTTTCAGAAGCTTAGTTACTAAGTCTTGATTTCTTTTTCCACTGGTTGCCAAAATAGACATAATATTAATATGTATAACAGTTCTGTATGACCAAAGAATTACATTTTTGAAACTCAAGATATTTTTTATTAAAGCAGGTTGGTGGCATTTCAGCTGACTCTCTGAAAGTCCATAAACACTTTCCAGATACATCTTCGTCCTCTGAAAAGTGGCTGAACTCCATTATAGGTCCTCACTTTAAGAACAAACCTCACAACCTGGGCTTCTTTGTATCCCTAAATTGTTGCCATAAAAAAAGAAAATCACTAAAACCTAAACCATGTTTCTTCAAAAGGAAAACAGTATCTCCGGTAGAGTTTATATTCTGCATTTGTTCATTGTTGATTATGTCAGAAATACCACACACACACATAGGGGACTTCAGTATTTCAGTGGCAGACATCAATGTAAAACTATCAGACCAATGTGGCATTTACCTTTCCTATACAGATATTAATGTATACAAACAGATGGCCTTTGTGTGTAACACAGTTTGTAATGAAAATGAGATGATTCAAAATCTAATTCTGTTACAGTCTTCAGATTTGTAATTCTGATTACAGCTAAATTACTTTGCAGTGAATTTTTCTGTTTAAAATACTTACGCATAAGAAGAATCTACTGTACAAAACCCTTTCTGTGATACTGCTAACTGTTTTTGATACACCTGTATATGTGGCAGTCCTTGAAATCCATGTCTTGTTCCTATGAATTGTAGGTTTATTGTGCATTTATCACTCCATTGGAATCTTCCATAAGCATAGGTTTTTATGCTCAGAAACCATCTGTAAACAATCCTGCAATTCTTAAACATACAAGAAAAGCTGCAGTCATATTCTTTCTAATATATATAAACCTATAAACCTGACTCTGAATGGTGTTCCTTAGCTAACCTACTTTTCCTTTTCCAAATTTGGATTGCTAACAGCACTAGCTTCACCAAGAGTAAGAGTGTCAGGCAGCTATCGGCAGCAGACTACCAGCAGGTGACTGGTATTTTAAATTTATTTTTGCTTCTAGTGAGACTCAGTACTAAAAATCCTCAAGTGTAGTGGCTACTCAGAGTGTGTATTCTCCCTGTTGCTGTACAGTTGAAGTATCAAGAAGTTTTAGGGAAACATAGCTAGGCTAATCTAGGTGTTATCATCAGACCGAGAGAGGTTCTTGCGTCTATGAATGGCAGGTTTTAGTTAGCCTAAATAAGGTGAAGTTTTAGATGGATTCTGTGAAATGAGGGCTAGAAAGTCTTGACATGCTTATGAAGGCAAATCTTCCCTGCCAGCTGCAGCCTGGGTAGGGAAGTCAGGGGGAGGATCACTTTGTGCATGCCCATTTTATTTTTTCCTTAAATATCTGCAACAAGTCAAAAGTGAAGACAGGTGGCATGGTGAGATGGGCTTTTATTTGGACCCACTTTGGTTTTTTACACTTTAGTTTCAGGGGATCCTTTCAATGCTGCTTGGTGTTGACTGAGTCAGTGGCAGGAAAGTAAGACATTTTTGGTTTAGGAATTGGCGGGAGTTAGGGGAGATGTTTGTAGTCTTGAGTCGAATGATGAATAAGTGAAAATACATTGTGACCTGGCATCCTGTGAATAAGGGTCTGTGAAAAGCAGAGGTGTTCTCTCAGGGAAGATAGCTTAGTGCTTGTCTGTCAGGCAAGCGCAGCCACCTCCTGCCCAGTACGCTTCGGCGTTGGGGTATGTTTGGAGGCATGCTTGTGAATGCAGTCCTGTGCCTGGCACAGTGGGGCCATAGGAAAATTGAGTCTGGAAGGGACCTCAGGAGGTCTCTAGTCCAACCTCTTGGGAATATAAGAGAATTAAATATACCATTTTTCAAAACTGAATGATATAATGATCAGAAACAACCTGTTTAACGTTCTCTTCATAACTTATTTGCACAGATGTGCTGCAGTTTTTTTGCAGTAGCTGGTGTTTTGTAGTTGCTGAAGAGTTCATTTCACATAAGGCACATTTCTGTTTTTCAGCTTGGAAATACAGAAGATGTGAAGAAATAAGGCCAACTCATCTTGTATCAGGATGAGTGGAAACTCCTAGCCAACCAGGAATGATGGAAGGATTGAGGTATTATCAACTTTTTAGTCAAGAATAGTACCAGGTACTTATGAATAAAGCAGTACATATAATTGACGTCAGATTCCTGGCTGATAAAAGACCCAGAAAAATACTTTGGGCATTTTGTAACTATTTTTAACGACAAATTTGAAATTGGTTAGTTTACTTTCATTAATTTGCTCAAACATACCAAATGGAAGCGATTTCACAATTTCAGTTGAAATTAAACTGCATTTCTTTTTGATTGAAAACAACCCCCTCCGCCCCTAAACAAAACAAAACAATTTGCAAAGTACCTGTCCATCACATCCATAACATTCTCCCTCAAATGTGGCAAAGAATATGGCTTATAATTACAAGTATTAAGTGGAGATGTCTTGATTAGTGACTGAACTGAATCCTGGGGTGCCTATGAGCTGCTGATTGATGTTAAATGCGCATTCTGACTCCACAAAAGTTTTCCAGAGTTCAGATGCAGATCTATGCTTTGTGTTTTAAATTTGCCTGTGATAAATAAGGCCTTTTAAGTGCAACTCAGTAGTAAACCATAAGCCCAGTATAAAACATTAGAGAAAATTACTCTCAATTAAAGGAAAAAGAGAGAGGAGTATCATATTCTTCAGGGGAAATTTGGGAGGCAAAATGGAAGCACTCTAATTGGAATTTAGCCAATCTACAATTGAACAGTGTTTATTGTGAAAAGTATATTGTCAACACTTGAATATTTATGATAGCAATACTAATGATTAAAAGAACCATGGAAATATTTAATGAGCCCAAGTCATCACATCCACAGTTTATGTCTCACTGCAAGGTTGGCACTGTCAGCTCTAGTAACAACATTGTGTTTGTTAACATACTGAGATATTAGTTCAATGCAAACAAGGTAAAAACAATCTCTAGATATTGAAAAAAATAGTGTTTCTGCACCATGAAGATGTCTTTTGCATATCCTCCATTCAAATAAGTCCTGACCGGTTCTAACAGAGTAAGGAGGAGGCCAAGACTGAAGTATTACAGCTATAAATTTTTTTTAATTGACTGGATGTTTCTGATGTAAATTTTGAGCAATTTGCTGCATGGAAGCGTATTTAGAAAAACTGTTGCTAGACAGAATAATTGCAGGCTTTTACTACATATGCCAAATCAAGCTTATGTTACACTTTTGTTTTTAAACTTCTGTATTGCCATAAATGAAATACTCTATTTTAAAAAATGAACATAAATTCAGATGTGGCATAAACCCTGGTTAATTCCATTGACTTCTGTGAGATTGCATGAAAATTCTGTAGGGAGAACTGTGCCCACTATATTCTCACATCCTATTTCTCTGTTTAGGTTCTTTAGAGTGAAACCACTGTCAAAGTATTGGATACCTTATGTTCTAATAGTATTATGTTCAAAATTAAAGTGTATGTTCCCCTGATAGACATTTTACATGCAAATAATTTTGTATTGCTATAAATACTTTTTATCTTAGAAATGCGGTGTTTGCTATCATGGAGATCACAGTTTTTGTGAGCTGAATTTACTTCAGATGATAGAGAAATTATAGGCTACAATATGTGATCAAACAGCAATATGGAAAGCTTAAATAGAATGCGCCCTAAGGACAAAGGCTGGTTAAGACTATAGGGGATAGAATAAATGGGAGTTTTAGTAAAGCTATCTCTCATTCCAACAGATAAATTATGCTCTGCCTTTTTTGTATCTCTTTGGGACTGTACTACATAAATTATGACCAAATATAATTTAGGCTTTCAGCCTATATTTCTGAACATCTATCTTGTACATTTTAAGTACAAAATTACCATTTTGCAGAAGTATGAAATTGAGACAAATTTTTTTCATCTGTGCATTTAACTTCTGCATACTTTATAGCAGCTAAAGGGTTAGAGAGGACCTTGTTACTATCCAGAGGGTGATGTTAGCCAGATGATTGCATAACTGTGTTAAATTCTACATAAGCGTGAATAAAGTTTGGGGGACAGAAAAGCTTAGAATTGGATATTAATCCAGAATAGGTATTTCCTGTAGCTTTAAATAATATCATGCTTTTCTGAATAAAAAGCAATCCTTTGTAAATCCAAATTCTTTATTTGTTATCAATTACATTAAAAAGTTATATATGGAATTTCCTTTTGAAGTACAGTTACAGTCAAGTGACCTGAACTTTGACATACATGAAGACCACAGAGTGCAGGCCTTCAATGCACTTATGAGTTCACAATTTTCACTTGAACGTCAATGTGTGTATATGAATAAAGCAATAAATCCTAAAAGCCTTATTGTCTATCACTCAATTCTGTAGCTTGGATTTCTGTGTAAAATGAACAGAGGATTGCATACTTCATTCCTCCCATTATAGCATGCAATGTTGTAATACTATCTAGAATTCTAAAACTAGGAATAACCACGAGGCGCATCCTGGTGGGGACATCTTTCACAGGGGATAGAACGTGGGGAAAAAAGGTGAAACTCCTCCTTTGAGGAAGGCAAACTCTCAAGAAATTTATATTTTTGACAAAGGAGCACAACTTAGAACTGACCCAAGATAGCTCTAAATAACGTGCCAATGGCTTGCAATAATATTGCTAGAGGAGTTTTTCAATCCACAATAATGGGGAACCAACCCTTTAGACCTGATGTAACTTTTTCTGTATTAAGAATAAGAAATAACTAGCACTTTTGCACATGCACGAGGACCGCATCTGCAGTGCAAAAGGTTTAAAATCATAATACCTAGGTAGCATGTGTAGTGAGGTGAATTTATTTGGTGTTGTTTTGCATACATTTGATGACCGTAGCTTTGGGAATTCAACGCAAGGTTTCATGATGTGTGAAAAATGAATAAAGAAAATGCTTACTGTAGAAGTACAATGAGTAATAGTGTTGAAGAAGAAAATTCCCCCCCAAAATACAATAGGCCATTTTTTTTCTCTGTTACAGATTTCCTATCCATTAACTCGGTGATGTTCATGTTTACAGTGTTTTGCCATTGCAATGTTTACCTTTTACTGTAATTGATATTCCATTTAAAGCCACTAGCATTCACTAGACTGCTGGCTTTCCCTGCTTTCTGCAGTATATACTGGAATACTGGAACTCAAGCAGTAATGCTAATTGCTTATAAAGATTTTAATGGCAATCACTTTAACTGATGGTAGAGATTAGTCTACTATCGCAGACACCATCAAAGGCAGCACCAATAGCTTGTCACCTTACCTTCTGTAAGGAAAAAAAGGTTTTTCTGTTATCTACGTAAAATGGTGGAATATTTAAGTTTGAAAAGTGTGAGAAAGTGGCAGATTCAGTTGAAACTTTCAGCTGTTTTTCATTAGAAAAAAGTAAACAATAAAACAATAACAGAAAAGTGAGATTTCTATACTGCACTCCTCCATTATTTAACTTTTTCCCATATCTTCTGGGTGAAAATGCAACATAAAAATGGAATATTTTCCCTGGCTTCTTCATTAGAGTTTTTAAAAAATATGGTCTTCGTTCTTTTTCTACTGAAAAGTGAAAGAAACTGGAAAAGGAAATTGTGTCATTCTAGGATTGCTGTCATATTGCTGCCGCACGATTCCTATTTTCTGGGACAGGACTGAACATGTGTCTTCGAACTGTGCATTATGTCTTCAGTAGTTACATTTACTTTTGTGACACTGTCTCCTAAGGTTCTCTTGGTCAAAGACCCAATTGCTTAAGGATATTACAGTTGACAATACACTACGATCTTCCTGCACTAGTCAAGATTCTTCCCAAAATAATCCAGCATCTACAGACCTTATTGATTTTAGCAAATTATGACTGGGAAGATGATCTTAGGTCAGAGGTCAGACTGTTCCAACGTGTGGTAGAAGAGGATGGAATGAATTCCGTTAAATTTTACGAGCCCCTTTTGTCATTAATTATACTGTGTATTTTACTTTTTAGGTCATGAGCTTTTAAAATCAACATATGCATGCAAAAGGAAGTCTATGAGGTAGCTAACATAGGGTTAAATTTTGAGTCATTACTAAGTGATTTCATGTCCAGAGAGCCTTCAACTCAGGATGTGTAACATTTATCTGCTTAAAATTAAAAGGAAATGAAAGAGATTTATTAGTGCTTGTTTCTTGAAGATGGTTCTCCACATTTGGATTGGTTGAATGATTGAGGATAAAAGGCTTTCATAACGATGTTGCATTGTACAAATGAGCTCTAACCAGAAGTGCTGTCCTAAATGCTGCTGACTTAAGGATAAAAGTACTAAGGAGAGAGGATAGCCTCTTTGCAGTTAAGGTTATAACCAGAATCCTCTTATAAAATTCTCATTTAACTGGTATAATTTAGGCTGGGGTAATTGTCTATATGTGAAATATGACCAGGTTTGCACTGAAGTTTAAGGAAAGAAATTTAAAAAATGGTCAAATGAATTTTGAGGTGCAAACAGGCTAGCTGATCATCAGTAAAACTGGCGGTGTGGGCAGTGATGCTGTAGTTGTTGGATTGAACACATTCAGAAAGAGCAGAGCATTTTTTAGAGAATATGGGGAAAAAAACAATAGAGGTGAAGCTAGGGAGAAGTATGTGCATCTTTACCTTGAAAACCTTGTTTTCTTTAGACATTTTAGACATTCAGATGGGTTATAAATCTTTTCTTAAGATGTGAAAGAAGAAATTCAGTATTCAAAAAATCAGTAATGCCAAAGTATGTTGGGAAAATGGACATCATAAATTTCGCACTACTCACATAAATATGGATTATTTTTTCGAAGTAACAAGAAAAGTATGTGAATCATAACATCACAATTCCAACCTAAAAAACCCTTTAATTTGTTTGTTGGTATTTGTCCTTTAAAAACTTCTTGATAAGAAACATATACTGGAAGATATATTGAAGTTTATTAGGTATGAGCTCTTATTTTCATATAACTTTATCATAATGATAATATAATGCTAATAGTGATAGTTCTGTAATTTCTTGTGAACCACAGATAAGTGTTATAATTCCTGTTTCTTGAGATTTTTTCCAAATTCTACTGTTCTTAGCTGAATCAGCTGCTTAACTGTAATGCTTATATTTTCAAACACCAAAATGAAGGTACCAAAAGTAAGGAAAACATTAAAGTGATTTGACTGTGTACCATATGCCTTTCACTTTTTGACAGAAGCATCCCCTACTACAGTCTTCTGCTACAGTCCTTGCACTCTGTTCTGGATCTGTTAAGGGTTGGAAAACGTGCTTCTGCGAGGTCTTAATGCAGATTGGATTTGGGGGGCAGGCAGTATTCTGAACAGCACGTTGTATTGTAGTGCTGGCGGATGACCTATAAAAGGCGATTGTGTGTAGCGTGTAAATTGGAAAATCCAGGTGCTAGCTAATTTCAGGAGCTGGGAAAGGCAGGGAAGTAGGTTAAGACTTCTCTCTCAATCCCTGTGCTACAGAGGTATGGAATTAGGGCCAATTTATGATATTGTTTACCATAAATTTCTTGGCTTTACTGTCTTTTAATATTTTTTGCTAAGAACATTGTAATATATTGTCATTAATATAGAGAATGTATTCCGAGATACATATATGTGAGAGATTTGAAAGCAATCTTTTTTTTCTCTTGGAATATTCAGTAAACAATTTGTGAATGTATGGGCTATTTGCACTAATTAACATTGATCTGGGTTCAATGGTGAATATTTTAATGTGTGGATTATGTGG
>VYZW01034997.1:3001-13670 GCA_013401315.1 Balaeniceps rex | reverse complement strand
GTAGCTGGCAGTTTAGGGACTGAGAGATGGCAAACTGAATCTCATTATATGCTTGTCCAAATATGAAAGCTGGTAATCTGGTTGCCTTTGTGTAAAAGATATTGCTTACTCTGCATAAGTCCTGAAGCATGATGTTACTTAACCAAATCAAATAGCTTTACTAATATAGATTGAATTCAAACTGAACTGAAGAGTTTTCTTAGACTCAGAAAATTAAATCAATTTGTGCACGCAGAGAATCAAGCAACAGAAGTCATAACTTCCAAGGTTTTCTTTTTTGAGTAATATTGGTGAAATTTAGACAGTGAAATTTTATACGCATGGAACAGAACCAGCTGAAAGTATTTTTCCAAATTGTTTTGGGAAGTCCAAATCTTTCACACCTTATTTTTGAGTAACCCATTCGAGGAACTGTTTTGGATGAATGCAAACAATTACTTAGGTAAAACAATTTGGTTTGCTGGAGGAGGAGGTCTGTGGTGCTTGGGTAGATCATAATGTAACCTGATAGATCGTAGGCACGCAGCGCTGCAACGTTTGGAGGACAGTGGCTTGTCTTGCAGAAGCTCAGCTGCAGGAAGGCCTGTTCAGTTGTTCATGGCAGACCTCCTGAGTCATCTTGTGTTTGCGATTAGAAAAGCTCAGCAGAGCCCTTGTTCTTCAGAGATAGCATAGCTGCATTGTGTTTCGAGTACAGTCTGAGGATGTGGGACTTCTAGATTTAATGGTTGACTGCTGAGCCAGCTGTTGGACCTGAACCTGATAGACTTTTGTATGAACTAATGCCTGTAGCTTGGAGAAGAGGAACAGCCACCTGGGTACAGTTGCTGCCTGAGCCTACAGCAAGTGTGTACTGCCTCGTCTGCCACCAGCCACCCCATAGAGGTGATAAGGTCTTGTTTCCGTTGCGGTGAACAGCGTTGCCTTTCCTAGCTATGCCTGTGTTCTCTGCACGGTGTATCAGAGCTGCGTTTCTGCAAACAGAATAACTTGTTTCGTGAACAGCACACTCATATAAAAATTAATATTGTAAAATGTAACTTCAGTTTCAGCAAACAAGCGACGGCAAATCAACAAGTGTCAGGAGGCAAAAGAGAATGTATGTTCTTGTACCTGAATGACTTGCTGCATTTCTTGAGATATGTTATGGATTCAAGGCTGGATGCTGGATCTTGTCCCATTTCTCTGTGTAGCTGTAGATTTCTCTCTTGGAACTGGACATCTCATTAGGATCAGAGTGTGAGATTTTGGTTGGAGGATTGCTCTCCACTGGTTTTTAACTGTGGAGTAAAAGGAAAAAATACAGATACTTCGCCTCTATAGAGCAAGCATAGTTATTGCAGCTGTATATGTGTTGAACAGTAACTTGCAAAACAACAATAACCAACTATTTTTTCTATGCTCTGAAGGACTTACTTTCATTTTAAAGTCTGGCTTTTATTCCACTTACTCAATTTCTCCACTCACATCTAACAATGTGATTATTAGTAAATTCCCATGAGTAGTATTGAAGAAAGATGCTGTCTTAGGGATATTTTAAGTTTTTCAAGACAAAAAGGACTTCGTTTCAGAATTATTATTGATTTCCAGTCACTGTAAAGTACACACACATCGCAATAAAGGTTAAGTGCTTAGAAGAGTGTAAAAGAGCAGCGACTTTAAGTAAAAAGAAATTCCAGGTTAAAAAGAAATCAGACTAAAGTAGATGCAGTGAACTGCTTTCTTTATGAGTAAGTCTGGAATGTTTTCTTCATATGGCTACTGTAAACAGGATGTTTTCTCTTTTTCTTCTTAATGTTGACATGAACACATCAATATTTAATTTGACCACGAGTAGTATATGTATTGCATTTAACCCCAAATATATTTCAGACTTTGTGTGTTTTTATAATGATGATATAAATTTATAAATCCTTAATGCCCTTAATGCTGCCCATATGTTGTGCTGAAATCCGTAGGAATCTGTAAAAATAAAAATCAAGAAGATAGTTATGGGCTCTGAAAGCTGAAAACAGACCTAAGCCAGTCTAACAGCTAAAGATTTGTCAGCTGGATCCTAATGCTCCTAAACCTTTGGCATAACAAATGTTGCCTTTGAGAACTTATCCCATTATATCTGGGCATCTTAAATCACTGTACAGAAATAATATAAAATAAAATAAAATAAAATGCTGTACTTCTAAATAGAAGGCATGATGCTGGCATCTGTGCTTCTGCCCCAAGTGCTGTCCTTCTGTGCCACAATCAGCATGAGCTTTTCTTAGATTTATGCTTGTGGGCATACGGACAACTGGAAGTCATTTGGAGATGTCAGTTGTCCTCATTTTTTTTCTTTTATCCTTATCCACTGTCAGTTGCTAAGGATGGTACTACTTTCACTCTGAAGCAGTATGCAGTCAGATTGCTTCATGTACATTTTTTAATTTCAGAAGCAGAGAGCAAGCGAAGCCATTATAAGGACTAGCATGAGTGCATATACAGTCTACCAACAGAAGATAGTGTTGGTTCCTCAGCCCGTGTAAAAGCTCCATCTCAGGTTTTTACATACAGTAAAAGCCTAGTACCTTCTAAGGAGTAGTCAGATGGATGCAATCGGATGCTCTCATCAATTTATAGACCTTCCCTGCCCATTTGAAACCCAAGACTTTTAAAAGCTACGGATCATTACTAGTTTGGAGGCTGCCCTGCCCACGGGACTAAGAATTTCTGCTAGTCATCCTATCTTTTGTTTGTAGCCTTTTGTTAGGCGACAATTGCTTTCTTCCTTTCACACCAACTATTCATGTTGCTGGGTTTTATTTTTCCATCCACTCACAGTAAACTGACGCACCAGCACAGCATTATAATGAGTTTCTATTTGGTTAGGCAAAAGTTGGATTGTCATGAGTAATCGAATTACTCCTCTGGAGACAGGCTTTCTAAGTAAAGTGATGAGGTGAAGTGATTACAGCTGTAACCCTTACAAGCATAAAAAGATGTGTTATGCTAATCCTTTGTGAATGGGTTGAATTGAAAGCGAGGGGAATAAAAAAGAATGCTCTTGGAAAAAGAAGAGGGTATGAAAGGACTACTGTGTCATTTATTCCCTTTTCATTCATCTGCTGTTGCTATAGAGAAAAAAAACCAGTAGTGGTAAACTGGAGTGCTTTACCTTTCAAGTCTGTCATTCAAATCATTTAATCTGAAATATTGTGTAAAATATGGAGGAGAAAAACAAAAAAAAAAAGGAGGAAGGATAGGTGTAGGAAAAAGAAATGCGTGAAGAAGTGCCAGTAAGTGTAGGTTGTTTTTTTTAGGTTACTAAACCTGGTATGACCTTATCTTACCTTGGTGTTAAAACAGCAGAGTGAGGAGGGGGAAAAAAAAAACACTGGGGAAAGTATGAGTTACACCAAACATTACCTTTATCTGCAAACATTTATAGCCCAAGTGTGAGACCCCCAGGCTTGTTTATTTTCTGTTGCAGCTTTTTCAGCTGTTAAATAGGAGTGCTCTGTCTCAAGCTAATACCTGAAAAGACTTTTAAAGGTTCAGCTAGAAGAAGAGGTGGCATGTGAATTACAATGTAGTAATTAACTGACTGGAGCAGCATAAATAGGTTTTGTTAAATGGAGAAGAAGAAATAACTTTTTGGTTTTAGACGACCAACCTGAACATAAATGGTCAATGGTATAAGTTGGGTTTTAGTTATTGTTTTGTTTTGTTTTCTAAGATTTCAAACAATTTTCACTGTTGCTCTTTTTTCCCCTCTCTGTTGACCCTGGCCAGCAACTAAGCACCCACCCAGCTGCTCACTCACTCTGCCCAACAGCAGAATGGGGAAGAGAATCAGAAGAGCAAAAGTAAGAAAACTTGTGGGCTGAGATAAAGATGGTTTAATAAGTGAAGGAAGGATTTATTTATCTTTTAAAAAGTGATGCAAAGCAGTCATTCACCACCTCCCACAGAGAGCCCAATGCCCAGCCAGTCTCCGAGCTATGGTTACTTTGGAAAATCGAAACTCCCAGCTTTTATTGCTGAGCACAGTCTCATATGGTAGGGAATATCCCTTTGGTCAGTTGGGGTCAGCTGTCCTGGCTGTGCCCCCTCCCAGCCTCTTACCCACCCCCAGTCTACTTGCTGGGGGGGGCAGCCTGGGAAAAAGAGGCGGCCTCGACACTGTGGGTGCACTGCTCAGCAATAGCTAAAAAATCCCTGTGCTATTAGCACTGTTTTGGTTACAAATCCAAAACATAGCACCACACAGACTGTGATGAGGAAAGTTAACTCCATCCCAGCCAGACCCAGTACATTCTCTAAGAATGCGTACATTTTATGGTCATGTTTTTCAGCATACTATCTTTCCAAGGAGAAAATTGGGGAAGGTTTGGGCAAAATTCCTTCCACTATGTCTGCCTACAGGGGTGATTCAAATTCGGTGTTCTGAAAGTTTCGTATTAATGAAATCCTCCATTAGCTCTAAATTTGGAAAAAAATACCAATGGGCACAGGGGGATGAGCTGTTTATTTTTCCCTGTCAGGTATCTGAAACAAACTGGATTTTAAGAACACAGCCTTTGAAGGAAAAGGAGAAAAAATATGATTTCCAGAGCTACTACTTTCCACTTGCATTTCCCCCAAATTCCTTGAGTTCAACCTCCCTGGAAAGCCTCTGTTTACTACTCTCTTACTGTTTTGCCCACATCCCTCTTGACATTTTTAAGCTATTAGCCAAGGTGAAAAGGCTTGGTTTAGCCTTAGAAGTGATTTTCAAACCATTCCTGTTTATTTCATCGTGGCTGGAACAGACCCTTGTGCACAAGGAGCCCTGTATGAAAAGGAGTGGATAATGCAGCTCTGAACCTAACTCGCCTTAGTCTCAGCTGTAATCTTCCCTCATCCAAGGTTAAAGACAGGAATGAAATCCAAGCTGAAATCTTTTGTTACTAGAGTATTTGATGGGCCAAACATGTGAGAAAGGTCTTTGCAAAACGCTGAGCAGGAGTCCCTTATACTTGTTACCCACCTGCAGTAGCCCAGGCATGGTGGCAATGTTATGGGAGAAGGATATTTGGTTTTAATGAGGGAGTACCTGCCGTATAAAAAGCTAATTCTTCTAGGGCTACAGGATGAGGATTATTTGGCTTCTTCAAAACAAATTGTTTGAATTTGGCTGTTGCTGTCACTGGGTTTTCAATCAGCAATTGTAATTAGAGTTTCTTAAGTATTAATGGTGCTTTTTACCCTTGCCAAAAGTCAAGATCAGTGTAAGATGGTTCAATGCAATGAAACATGTTTTAAATTCAGGTTTGCTAAGTAAACATTGTTAAGTCAATGAGCTGAGTGAGAATGAAATTTAGTTAGTGTATAGCTATGCAGTAAAACATTTCAGGTATTTTACTGTTTCTTGAAAAATGCTTTACAAGCACTCAATAAACAGATAGAAAATTGATATTATATAAAAATATCTTCTGGTGGTGAAACTGGTTTAATAAATACCTGCAATACCTATGGATGTTTAATAAAGTGTTTTTTGGTTAGTGGGCATAAATACATTTTGCTGTAAATGAATGAAAATAAGATTTTTTGTGTATGGTTCTGCTGGGAGCTTAGAGCCAATACATCTAACAAATTGTTGAAAATTTTTGCAGTAGGTATTGCTTTTATGTAAACTGAAAGTCCTTAAATTGTCATCTTTATTCACTACATTTGATGAGGCAGAAGATGAAGAGACTTGAAATACAGCTTTTCTTTTAGTAGTTTTTATTAAAAGTGGCTGAACTGCTCCTCTGTTTGCCCATATTGGCATAGCCCCGCTGATTTCAACTGAAGGTCCGCTCTCAGATGCATATGGAGTTGTTTGATTTCCCATGTCTCAAGAGAGTAGCTGAATGTAGAAAATAATTGAAACAAACTGGAACATTTTAAGTTTAAAAAGTGTGAAGTGTTTTTTTTAAAAAAGCCTCTGTGTTTACAATACAAAGACAAAAAAATTTTAAAAGAGTAAATGGACTCTGAAATTTGGTCCTTGCTTTGCTTATATTTAGGCTCAATCTCATTTTGATTTGTTCATTTGGTCAGTAAACGTTACTTTGAGAAATCATTTCTCTATGCTTAGAAAAAAGTATACAGGCTTAAAAACCTTGTAAGAAGTTGTCAAGGGTTAGAGCAGTGCAATAGTTTGAGGCAGGAGTTGTTTGATTTGCGGGGGGAAGGAAGGTTAAATGACAAGGTCTGCATTGATATTTTTCTGTTAAGTAGAAGGTAACACCACTTGCCTCATTTCAGTGACTTTGGTTGGTTGGTTGGTTTGGTTTTAACTGCATGGTAAGAAAGAGAAAGGAGCGTATTTGCTACAACTGAAGTTGAAGACTTAGTATGAGTGACCCGAGGTAATATATATCACAGGGAGGTTGATTTGTAAATCACTCCATGCAGATCTGACAGTGCATTTAGGACGTGATTTGTGATGCTATTTACGTTCTTGTTCTGCCTGTCTCACAAAAAGGCACACAAATTATGCAGAGTTATGTGGTGGTTTTGTGTTGTGGCAGCACGTGTAGTAGCATCTGGAGTTCCCACTGCTAACCAGCACAGGGGACAGCCATTCTAGAGTGCACAAAGTAATGTCTGCAACAGGTCTGGGGTTGTGCCTTCTGAAAGAAGAAAAGAAAGAAGCCTCTTCTTTTGCTCACAGAGATCCATGTTTGAGTTTCCTTCTCTTTTCATTGGCACGAATTGCTCAGATTCATGTAGCAAGGGAATACAATTCAAGTCCAATTTAAATTTCCTTTACAACCAAAAATAATTGATTTCATCAAAAATCATTTGTTTTTATCACTAAAGAATTTTAAACATATTCTATATATTTCTTCTTTTTTGTATTTTATGCTTTCTTTCTTTTGCTGTTTTCCTTTTTGCTGTTTTTTTTTCTTCCTCTGTTTTCCTAATAGTCCAATTCTTTTTTCATTGTGTTTTCCTTGTTCTGCATATCTGTTTTCTGGACTCTTTTTCTTTTCACTTCTGATTTCCCTTGTCATGTCTCTGTATTTTCATTCTCCTGTCAGACCTAGGGCAGCTCCTTTAACCACAAGCTGTCTTTCTGCCGCTAAAGCCTGAATTGCCCCTCTTTTATCTCCGCACTCTTAATTACGGCAGGGTTTCTCCAGCCCTGGGAAGAGGTCCACAAGCAAATGAGGAGTGTGTTTCAGGGAGGAAAGCAATCACATGCTATAGGCAGTAAGTTCTTTTACCCAGTATGTAGCCATATTAATAGCAGCCGGAAAGGGTGCTTTCTATCCCCTTTCCCAGTTAATGAAACTTCAGCTGATCAAGATGCTTTCTGGTACGCAAGGACTAACCCATCTAATGTCTCTTCTCCGCTGGCTTTCTGCACTTCTTTGCATTGAGAGGCAGGACCTGAAGAGCAGTCTTCATCTTTATAGGCAATCAGTGGCCATGGAGAATCTTTTAACAAACCAGAGCATGAGGTTTTTTCCTAAATATTTAGGGCCAGATGTTTAAAGCTACGGTCAACTTTAAAAAGTGCCCAGGAGCCAGCTCTGATTGAATCATAGAGAATTGTTTTTGAAATTGCAACAGCCTTAGAAAAAAAGCCTCAACCATGAATCTAAGTGAAATACTGAAACTGGAAGAAATACAAAGTTAAAACTGCTTTCCCTGCATTTCAGAGAATACTGCTTCACACATTTATATGTTTATGAAAACAAGGCAATAATTACTACTTAGAGCAATGAGATGAACAAGTGTTAGTTGGTGTCTTCATGTATAAAGTAGGAGTCTTGGAATAATTCAGGTTGGAAGGGACCTGTGGAGGTCAAACCCTTGCTCAGAGCAGGTTCAGCTTAATTGGATCTAAATTGGAAGTTAAATTAGGTTGCTCAGGGCCTTGTCAAACTGAGTTTTTAATGTCTCCAAGGATGGAGATTCCTCTTCAGGCACTTGCCCCAGTGTTTTACCACCCTCATAGTGGTATTTTTTTTTTCATGCTATCTACTTTGTGATTTCCCTCGTTGCAAGTCATGTCTGTTGCCCCTAGTCCTTTTGCTGTGCATCTCAGAGCAGAGTCTGGCTGTGTCTTCTCTACATCCATCCACCCATGAGGCAGCTGAAGATGGCAACAAGATCAATTCTCTCCTTATTTTCTGCAAAGCTGCTTTCTAAGCCCAGGCTGTACCACGGTGTGGTGTTACCATCCCAAGTGCAGGGCTTTGCACTTGTCTTTGTAGGTGAAAGAAGGTGGAATTATTTTCCACTGAGAATATCACATGTAGCTGAGTGGAAATGTATCTGCCCTGGTGCAAGTTTGGGAGCACAGAATTGAACATTTATTTTTACCAGTTACACTGAGTAAAACCTTCCTGGTTCTACAAAACTGAAAGATTATTAGGTGCCGCCTTCTTTCTCAGTGGGTAATGGTAGGTGTATTTACCCCTAAATGATCAGTGAGATAACAAAGGCAGTTGACCTTTAATACAATAGATTTTCTAAGATTTGTATTTATTGCAGGGTGAAAACAAGTTATTGTTATATGTGATTTTAGATCAAATTACATTTTTATTTCTTGCTTTTCCTTTTCAGCATTTTGTCCTGCTGAAAAAAACTGTTTGATAAACATTTACCTTCTAAAGTGTTCTAGTGATCAAAAAATGCTTTTATAGTTTTCTTATGAAGTTCAATGTAGTACCAAGTTGTTTAATGTTTGGTTCAGAAATACATTATTATTCTCTACTTCCCATTTATTGAATGCTTGAGGTATGCAGTTTTGTATTTAGTTTGACTTTTGGGATATTCTGTAAGTAGCAGACATGGTTGTACAGGATTGCACTATGTTTTCATGTAATACTTACTAGTCTTGTTATTACACCAGAGTCAGGCAAGAGGAGATCTTATCTGGAGATATTGTCATTGTGATGATTGGATAATATGTTTCCCCAGGTGTACGGTTTTTTTCAAACATGGATACTTAAAATACTACAGTAGATCTGATTTATGAGAGATGCTCAAGCCATCTGAAAGTTGTCTCCTGTGTTGGTGCTGTCTGANGTTTTTGGCTCCTGTGTTGGTGCTGTCTGAATATGTCAGGGTGATGACTTCTACCCAAGTTTGAAAATTCTGGCCAGCTGTCTCTAAGAAAGCTGATAGATAACATTGCCTGTTTTTTAAGGAATAAGAAGTTGGAGTAATTCATTAAAGTCATATCAAGTCAGTCACCGAGTAAAGCCATTTTTCACTTCTTTGAGAAGAAAGGCCATTTTTGCTGTGGGTGGTCAGGAATACCCACTTGTAAATGGGAGCTCACACTGTGGAGTGGCCTGTGTGTTTCAAATCACAGGTCACGTTTTGCCAAAGGGGCAATTTAAATGAGGTACATAGAGGTGTGTCTTAGCCTGTGTCTCTGAAAACTAGAGCACATAGTTTTAATTTTAGTCCTTGTTTAATTAAATTTTTTGATCCTATTTTAAAATGTAAATTTGGTTTTGCTCATTGTTAGGCAAAGCTCGGTGCCTCAGTATAGATATTTTTGCCACCTCATCTGCAAGAGTTCTTGGCACTCCTTCAGTTTAAGATGATTTTCTCCTCCAAATCAGTCACATTTTAATCAGATCACAACTGACTGAAAACCCTAAAACCAGATTTAAAACATAAATACCAGTACAGTAATCTTCTTTGCCAGCAACCCATTACATAAATCATAATACAATATTTGCATGTTATAGTTGGCTTCATTTATTTTGACTTCCATGTGGATTTGAAGCTTTTGTTAGGTATATTCTTTTGTTCCTTTGATACAGTTGTATTTTCCTGGAGAATCTAGCTGGGAAAGCAACAGCCCAAGGCATATCCAATACAGAGCAGCTAATTTCATCCTCTGGATGAAAACAACTAAATGCTCCACTACCCACAAAGCATGCAGCCGAGGGGGCCACAAATCCACTTTCAAACTGATACCTTTTAGTTCTGCATACTGCACAGCCCAGTGCTACTTTTCATACAGCCTGGCTGCCTTCTGTCAGAGTGAGCTTTGTGCAATTAAAAACTGATTCATCTTTGCTTTTTATGAACCAGTGTAATGCCAGGTATGAAAAGTTCATCTAACTTTAATCATGGAGGCTCTTTATTACATCTGGTTTCCCCATCGCAGTTTTGTGTGAGTATTTACTTGAATAATGGAAATAGCAAAAAGTCTCTTATTTCTTTCAGAAGAGAAAAAATTATTAGAGTTTAAGGTTTGAAGGCATCAAGACTCCTGTATGAAAAGAAAAAAATGTGAAAAAGTAAAGCCAAAGGTTCAGAAAATGGCAATACACATTAACAGTCATCTTTCTTGCAGGCGTGTTTTGTCCTGTAGTCTGCAGGACTGCCACCTCTTCCTCCTGCTTGAAAGTTTCTTTGAAATATTAGTAGTATAGGGATACATGAAAAGAGAGGCAATGACACAGTACAAAAGGCTTTTAATGTCATTACAGGTCCTGATCTGAACTGGCTAGTCAATGGCAATCAACCCAGAGCTGTGAACATCAATGTGTTTTTTTTCATACAGTTGTCATTGCATTAGCTGCATGTTGTTGCAGTGCCATTACGGCTGTGTTTCTAGATGTCAAATGCCGTAAACAAGCCTACAAACAGGCTTGTGACTTCTTACACAGGGTTTAAGGCTTAGGTAACA
>VYZW01034988.1:3901-26328 GCA_013401315.1 Balaeniceps rex | reverse complement strand
TCTTCAGGAGGTCAAAAATGTCTCCTCCTTTTCATCTGCATAACCGCAGCAGAGTCATTTCCACTGGTTGAAATAGTTTGCAAGAATGCATCTGAGGTAGAAAAAGGTCCCTGGTTCACAGCACACCAACATAAACTTGGTAAGGCTTTAAAATGGAGAACAGAGCTTGGCCCTACAAAGCATTAACTACTCGAAGTCAATTTAGTCATTTATTAGATTTACACCTTGGATTTACACTTTCAAAATGCCTTTTTAGCCAGAATTTTCTGCTCCTTCCTCACAACTACCTGAGATACTGGGTTAGGTTCAGCCTCAGAAATAGGCAAGCAATATGTAATAGGGTTAACATACCTTTCGTTATTTTATATCCATGCAATCATTTTTCTGATTTATGATAAATATAAGCTTAATAATTTTAATTCATCTGAACATTAAGAAGTGTATTTTACTCTGCAGAATATTGCATTACCTGTAATATATATTGAATATATAGAATGTGGCTAATAAGAAAACATGCTTCTCCTCCATTTTGTAATAACCCAAGCCTTTTTGTAGTATATCTAGAAACTGACTCTGGACTCATGTAAGGTGCTGCACTCATCTTTTTTTCCAGCATTGCTTTGAAGGTGTTTAAATTAATATAGAAATGAAATAAACACCATATAAAGGAGGACTTCAGTATCAAAGCAAAATATAACTTTGCGCAAACACGATAAGGATTAGAAGTCTTATTCCATACCTATAAAATCAATGGGAAAGTTGCCACTGGAACGGATGGAACTCCTACCCTCTAGGAAGGAACAGTTTCAGTGATGGCAAAATAAGGGTGTTTTATAGATTTAAAGTAACTAATTTTGAAAGTAAATATATTTTACATATAATCTAAATGTCTTCCAAGTATTGTAAAAGTCCCTTTTATCAGGGTTCCCTGCAGCTAAACCAATGTGGTTTAAGCAGACGCAAATGCTAAAGCAGACTTAGCAAGGATATAGTGCAGAAAGAATCTTAAACGTTGTTCACTGAAGCCTCTAATCCTTCTCCCTTCCTTCTATCTGAGCAACATCAACAATGGCAAGTTCACAATAATAGATCCTTTCTATCTGCAGATCCCACCTTCCCAAATATAGAAGTCAAATGCTACCTATGGACTGTACAAGAGCTTCAGATTTGGCCTGTGTTTGACTGCTAGTCTTTGACCTCTCCTGAGACAAGTAAAAAGGGATGCCAATTAGTTCCAGCATTGATTGTCCTTTCTGCGTTATAGTCATCTGAAGTGACATAGGAGACTGAGTTCATATATCATTAAAAATGTTGATCATTTCCATGCTGTGCTAACTTTGGATCGTCTGATGAATGCGGAGGGTAGAGGCTCCACATTCCCCTAAGAAACAACAACCATTGACTGTTTGCAATCTAAAATCCTCAGGATTCATAGTGCTATCTCCACTCAAGGAAAAGTTCAAGTGAAAACTCAAGTCCTTCTGAGGACCAGTCAGCATCTTTGTCACTGACTAAAACCATTACTGGAATGGATTCAAAATGAAATTTGACATTCAAAAGATAAATTCTTTGATGAAAGCATGGAATTATCCAATGCAATTGGCTAGCCAAATGCATAGGCTTTTAAAATCTTTACAACTTCCCAGAGTCTGTCAAGAATGTGAAATTTATTGAACTTCACTGCAGGTCAGACGTGGGTACCAAACTAGCAAAAATCATTGCAACAGTGGTACAAGCAGGGTGAAACATGCTGCAATACTTGGTTTTCCAGATAACCTAAAATTTGATGCCAGCCAAACCTACTTGTACACTTTTCTGAAATAAACAGAACACACGAGGTGCCTTCCTTTGCCAGCTCTAACAATCTGCACTTTGAAAACGATTACTGCAGATCACAGAACATGAGGAAAAAATCTTGGAGTTTAGATCTGGATTTGATTTTCTGTCAGCCAGAAGGACAGGAAAGAGGTCTTTCTAGTAATATGGAGGACCTGACCTAAAATTAGCTCTTTGAGTCTTAAACACGTATATGAAAATATAATTTCATTTACTGTTTAATAACTTTTTTCACTGGGGAGTGAAGACAAAAAATTTGGCTCAAAGCAACTGGACATAATCATCTTGCTTTTTAAAAGAAAGAAAAATATGAAGCAAAGGAAAGACTGAACTTAAATTACTCGATCTCTCTCTGTCTTCCATGACCTGTGCTGTGAATTCTGGCAATTTGCATTTAGTTACTGCTTTTTTATGTGATGCAGATTGGCATCTTTTAATATATTGTCCAAGCCATATGGTTTGAAACAGCAATGAATAATATTGCTGGCTGGATTCTTTTACTTCCATGAATGGCTGAAGTTGCCTGTATATCCATAGCCAGTCTGTATAGTCTTAAATAGTATCATACTTTGTTTAAATACTCCACCTGCTCAGAATATAAGTATAGATAGTATAAGCAACAATGCTGGATCCTCTTCACAGAGTGCCAACAGAAGGTCTCAGTCCTAGCCTGAAATAGAGTATTTTTACTGATGAGAAATAAATTAAATCTCTAGAACTCATATCGCTCATCCAAAAAGGTATAAATTTTCATTCTGGTTTCTGAAATGAAGAGTTCCTTTCAATTGTAAAAGGAACAAGTGAAAAATTAAATAGGATATATTTAAATGCACACTTAAGGAATAACTTGTATATCTGCTAGATTCTTATTACAATGGTGTTTTTAAGTGTGCAAAAGAGGTCAAACTCAAGGACCTCAGCTTGCAGGCTTCTTCTTTGAATCAGTACTTTGTGGGAACTGGCTAGGCACCATGAACTTGCACCTTGAAAAACTAGGAAATCCACCTACAGAACTCACGACCCCAGGGCCTGTAGATCCTGTGAAATCAAATGAGTTCAAATCTATTGTAATGCTCATAAAGGACTGTCCACAGGAGATGTCATGTCTGTGCTGTGCACTCCCCCTGATTTCAGTGAGACTACCTCATGAGACAAAACAGATTTCACAGGATTCTCTTATTAGCAATTTATGTAATTCATATAATTTATAATTTTTAAGTAATTTCTATAATTTCTAACACTTTTAATGTCATAAATGCATTAGTTTTACTAGCTGTAATGGGAGTGTCACTGAAACAGTACAGACATGCATACATTGAATTTTATAAAACAAGGTTTATATAAAAGAAAACAGCAGTTATCTCAGCAGTTCAAACTAAGTCTGTGCAGCACAGCAACCTCACTTGTCTGATACAAAAGTCCAAAATATAAATGAGAAAACACAAAATGTGTTACTACTAACATGTGATATATAAAAAAAACCCAAAAGTGAGCAGAGATGTACCAGTGATGCAAGTGATGGGATCACTTATTGCCTGGGAAGAGGTAGATCTTTTCAGCAAGACTGCATTTCCAAGCATGTAAATTGGAGTCCATTTTTAGCTGGTATTTCAAAGTATCTAGAAGCATTGCTATGGCCTCTCTTCGTCAGTCTAGTACTAAAATACACATTCATTCTCTGCTATAGAGAAATAAGAGAGAGAGCATCCTCCTTGATTCATTCTTTATACTCTGGTGGGGGGCTTCAGGAAAGGGTACAGATAAAATCCCTCGTTATTTGGAAAAAAGTAATTTCATAGAATCCAAATTTTTCATTTATATTTTACATTATTTTGCATCTTTCATCTGCCTTTTTGATACTTTCTGTATTTACCTTATTAGGATTTGTAAGATGAAATGGTGCATTTTTTTCACAGAAACTGGTGTGGCTGGAAAAGCATAAAAAGTAAAGTTTTTTGCTATATTATCTGGTCTAACAAAAGCTATGACTTCTCCCTACAGATCTGGATTCATTTGTATCAATATACCCTCACGGTTAAAGCAACAGTTTGATTACTAGTTTTAAAATAAAGGCACAGGATTTATTTAAAGAAATTAACATCTAATTAAAAAAAATAATGTATTTCTCTAATTCATCAGGGAACATACTTTATAAGGTTTGCCTGGTGATTAGGCCATGCTTTTTGAAAATGATCAACATTTCTGCATGCAGAAGAAATTTTCTGGGAAGAAATTAGTATAAATTGCTAGGAAGATTCTGCAATAAAAGTGTAATGCCTGTTCTGCTGATCTAACCATTAATATTCATGCAAATCAGCTGTACATGAATCAGCAGACCAGAAAAACACCGACAAATTCAGGGGAAACTTCCTTCTCTCAGACTGCATGTCATTAAAGATGCAGAACTGAGAGATGCCAGCCTAAGATATCTCAAGCATTTATCTTTAACCATTGGAATGCAAAACCTTTTCCAAAATGTAACAAGCCTCAATATTCATAAAATGGCATAACAAAAACACTAACTCCAGCATTTCCTGTTGGATATAAGTGCAATTTCAGACCTTATATGCTATATAGAGCACCCAAAATACTCAGCAGGTCAGACAGAAGCAGCATTAACTGGTTCAAGAGTGACATGATCTGCCTGTGACCATAGTATCACTGACACCTCACAGCCCCAGCCAAAGGCAGCAGGCAATCCACCTGCTCAGAGTCCTCAACATATTGAATAGGAAGAACCCACAGCTCAAGAATTAATGAAACCAAGTAAAATATTTGTACAAAATGTTCTTACGCATAAAATGGGCAGATCTGGGTCACTGTTGAAATCAGTGACTCATCTGGATTTCTAATTTGCTGTGAAATCTTCTTGGATAATATTGCATACTCAGAAAAAAAAATGATAGATTGAAGCATGTGTACTTTTTCTGTAAATATGAATCAGGAAACCAGGACATAGTTGAGGAATTTGTTTGCTAGTAACTCCAAATTGAATGAGAAGGAAACACAGAGGTCATGCTTTTTTCCTTGGTTAAAAAAAAACAAATTTTTTTTTAGTATTAGGAAAAAGCAATTCTGTGATTATTGTTGTACAGCAGTTGTATTATCCTCATGCATTCCCAAGAATATCAGACTCCATTCATGTTCTGCATCTTTCACAGAGAGGGATGGAGGACTTCGTGAAGTCTCAGCCTTCTTTCTTTGGTTCTTCAGTTTTCATTGTGTGGATTTATGCTGACTGAGAGAGAGTCTGAACATTGTAGCACTGCAAAAGGTTTCCGCTCTTTGGTAACGTCACAACATATGAAATAAAGGGCTCAATTCACTCACCAGTGTTTGTCTTGCTACTTGACAGAATTCATATACCCAAGCTGGGCGCCTGTGTGAAGCCATGGGAGAAATGGGCGCCTACGGATGGCACGCGGAAAGCCAGAGTGCTAGGAAGGGCTCACTGCGAGATAACCAGTCACAGTCTGCAAAGAGACTGAAGTCCCTGACCCGTCTGACTAGCATACACACCAGTGCTGCCAGGACTTACGGGGTTCTGCAGCAGATGTAGCCACTGAAAAAGCTTTATGGGTGGAAATGTAAGTGTTGGGGGAATTTATGCTCCTACAGTTTCAAGCAGCAGCTGCATGATAGTTTTGTGACTAAAAGAGGTACCTTACTGCTAAATTTACACTCATACATGTCCTTGTGAGTCCAACTCCTGCTGGTTAAATTTTGGGACTTTTAGCCTTGAAATAATTTATTAATATCAGTGTTGCCAACACAACCCTTCTGGAACCACTGAATTATACATTTTAAGTAAATTCAATTGAACTAAAGCCCCTTTATTCCTAACAAGAAATAGCTAAGTTCTTGAATAACTGACTGAAGCAGATACTGAAATTAATAATTCTCCCAGTCAGTGGAATCATGTGTATATTCTGTTTCACACAATCTACTTTGGCTTCCAAGAAAAGACAAACTTTACATGGCAAGAAATCCCTTAATTAGGTTAGTGATAAAGAAAGCAACCCCAGGACATTGCTGTAAGCAGCAATGTGTGAGTTTTCTATTCAACGCAGCAACAGTGGTCTATTTATTCGGCTTACATGCATAATTAGTTAGCCAAATTACACAGGTTTTTTCTTTAACATACAGTATTTATTCTTTATAGGTCTGGATTCTGAACAAAAATATTTCCTTTAGACTTTATTTGAGTAATGCTTTCTTCAGGTAAGCTCTGGCAAATGCCATAAAAAATTATAAATCTGGAAACCTAGGAAGTACAGAAAGGGGAAGGAAATTACCTCAGTTTGGCATGAGGTACAATGTTACTTTCTTTAAATAAAATGTATCCTCTGTCCTTAGGAACCCCTTACAGGCTAATTTAACATTTCATTGTACTCTGTCACTTGCCCTTGCCGTTGCCAGACACACGCAAGGCAGCTGATATTATGGTATCTGGAGTTACAAAGGGCCTATGTTTACATACGCTATTTTTCAGTTCTTTCAGAATACACGGTAGACTGGCACCTTTCTGACTGATTCATAAATGCTCTTTTACTTACAAAAGCAAAACTGTACATAATGGAATGTGCATCGGTAACAAGACTGTAGGTAAATATAGAGGATATCATGCACTTGTCACCAGAACTGCAATTTAACTGGCTGTATTGCCACATTAGCTACTTCTTTTCCCTCAGCTATTCTTATCTAAGCAAGCAGAAAATCCAATTTTAGAAAAAAGCTGCTTGTGAACTGAAGCCCTGGGAGGAAAATTGTGCTTAATACAGGTGATATTCTTAAAAGTGCATTTTAATATGTGATAGAAGCCATATAGGTAAAAAGTGTAAAAGTTATTAATGCCAGTTACTATAACGCTACATAAAACAGAACGTACAATTTGATCTGAGATTACAAATATAGTGTTAGAGAGCCACTAGTCTGATTTTTAAGATTTCTAGGAGGAATTGAGAATCAACAAAGCACATGTAAAATCAGTTAAAAACGAGTTAACTGGTAGACCTCAAATTTTACTCATCCTCCCATGTAGATATTTCTAAGAAGGTTTTGAATGAGGATAGATAGTTGTCAAATACAGTTGAATATGTTTCATAAATTATCTGAACAAAAGGCAAAATTATATCCAGTGAAGTTCAAGAAAGAAAGATACAAAGACTAAAGTAGTGATATGTGCAGAAGATAACAAGCCACTTACATGGGTAATCTGCGTGGTTTTCTCAAACTACTTCATGGGAACTGCGTGTTTAAAAACACAGACAAATGGAAACATGCAGCAATACTAAAGAAGGAAGGTACTCTCACAGGACAGGGACTGTCACCTGGAATGTATGGTGAAATGGTCGTGGTAGATAGTTAAAAGACCATGCACTTCCACTTGTGCTTTTCACATTTTAAACTATATGAAGGAAGAAGAAGACTAAGTATGATATAAGACCTCAATATAATATCTTTTAGTAAAAGACTTAAGAAGCTACATCTTTAAATTATGCAAGGGAAGATTAAAGCCAATCCTGGTATTTATATGCCAGCAGGAAGTGGAGAATTAGAGCGCCCTTTAAATAAACAGAGGCAGAAACTATCCGATAACAGAAAGATAAAAAATACATTCAAATGAGCAACAAAGCAACAATTCCAATTTCTGTGTGCTTAGTTTTGATAGACTCTTACATTTGTATCCTCTCAGGAGGCCAATAACCACCCTTCATTGTTTGGAGTAAAGACAGGGTGATGTTGTCCGAGACCACCTCAGACAAAAACTAGAGGGACTGCTTATCTATCCATTTTTCATGAAACCATCATAGGCTACAATGTACAGACAGCCCTGGGTATGCAGTCCAGTAATTAGATATGTGTTCTCAAAAGTCTGAGATGGAGTCCTTCTCTAGCCATGCAGAGTTTGAATTCGTTTCTGTAGCCTACTTCTGTGTAAGGATGGTAGCTTCACCTACTTAAAGGACGAGAGAGGGTTTGAAATGCTGAGTGTAAACGCTTTATTTACTAGGCTTTTGTTAAAAAGTCTCTTTCTTAACTCTCTGACTTCTTCTTACCTGTGAAATCTCAAATAGAGTCCATCGTGCTTTTCTAAAGGACAGTAGAGGTTATGAGTCAAGAAGGATTTGGGCTGCAGACACCAGGTTCAAGAGGTGCCTAACACAGGACCAAATCTATAGAAAAGAAGTTTCTTCCTTGTTTCCCATTGACTGGGTCAAATAGCCATCAAACGCACACACGCATGACCAATGTGCCCAACCCTGTCCTCTCTGATTTGGGATTCAGGCACTTGCACAGCTTGACATAGTGTCTCTGTATAGCCCTCAGTGGCTTTTCATTCTATTACTTTGACCGAGATTTGCCCAAACTGCCTGACAGTAGGATCACTGCAGAATTCCTGCATCAGACATTCTGAATTAATCTTCCCCAAAGACCCTGATCCAGCCAGCTTTCTCCTGAAGCAGAGTCTGAAAGAAAAGACAGGCAAGTAAGGGAGGCATGAATTCTATGTTGCCCAGCAGTCTGTCTTTAGAGACACTGTAGGAGACCACTGTCAATGCCATTCCTCTGCCTAGATTGAAAAGGGGCATGAACTTAGCATGTTTAAACACTCAGGCAGGGCCCTCACCTACAAAATATTCTAGGGATACAGCTGTTAACAGCTCTCAAGTCAAAGCTGTTGTATTTTTGCATAAATAATGAAATATATAGTAGTAGAAGAATGACTCCAAAGCTTGTTAATTAGGACTCTCCCTGGCTTTCCCAAACAGATAATTGAGCTGTCTTCCCATGCTTAGGCACCTCAGAGCTCATGCTCTGTGAAAGGCCCTGGACACCTAACCTAAGACTAAATAATTTTAAAAGCATCTTTTTTATGGACATCTCCTTTACTGGCAATAAGTCAACACATCAATTTGATATTAGGTAGATTGGATCTATTACTCATAAGAAGATCCAGAAGTTACCTTTAAATTAGGATTGAAACAAATTAACAATTCCTATTCTTCTAATTATGGTCACACTCCCTAGTAATACTTCTCATGCTTAACTTTCCTAAGAAGAAAAAGTCACCTTTCTCTGAACTCCTCACTTGTCTATGCGGGTAATTAATCAGTCAAAAACACTCAAGTATAAAGTTGATCTGACAAAGTTTGTTGAGAACATGTGTGCTGTAATTTCACTGAATCCCTAGTGCAGGACAGAGTGCTGGCTAAGCCCAAAGGTTTATCAAAACACAGTGATAAATCCCAGATGTGATCTCAGCTTTTCATGCTTTCTATTTTGTTAATGTCTCCAAAACCACTCATGGGATTTTTGTTGGGTGTTTTCTTTCTTCCCCCTCCTCCCCCTTCCAGAAATTCAAAATAAATTGGTCTGGCTTCTGGTACCTGGCACAGTGGCATGCTTCCTCTCAACAACTGTAAGCCTGTGAAAAACAGAACAGCATCTTTGAGATGGGGTGTTTATATGGGCAACATTCAGCCACTGTAGTGAATGTGGCCTCACCTTCAAAGAGACTCCAGAGCACTGCTCACCTGATGAAAGCATTAGCTGGTTTTGATTGACTTGGTTTACATGGAAGCAGCCAGATCATTAGCTGAGCTGATCCCGAAGAAGTAAATGTAACGCACATGCAGATGTTTTCCTAGCTACTTGATGTCGATGTTGCTGCAGCTTTCCTCAGGGTAAGAGTACAAAGACAGCAGTGATAAGGCTTTGCGTAATCCCCCAGCAGCTAAAGGAGAGCAAGCTGTTGAAAAGATTTACATCAGGGCTACTTAGGTCAAAGAAGTTAAATTAATATAACCAAATCTTAGTGGTTAATATATAGGATCGCACTAGGCACTGCATATAGGACAGCACTATACCCATATTTCACAGAAATAATAATTTAAAGTGATCAAGGGGTAAATGGAGGGCTTGGCATTCACATACTGCTCCTTAAGAAACCTGCACTTTTTCAAAAGTTTTTTCCATTTCTAAGCTACAAGTAAAGTTATACCTAATTATTTATATAACTAAGGCATCTCCTCTCGGAGTAGTCTTTCAAACATTAAACTCAGATAAGCTAGATTTCTCTGGTCAACAGAAAAAAAGTTCTTCCTTCTCAGTTGCTTTTCAGACACTGCTCTTTCCTTGAGTAAGGTTTAAAATAATAGTCTAATGAATATTCAAAAAGGTGTTCACAGTATGCAAAAAAAATAATTCAGGAACAAAATGAAAATGGATAAACTTTAATGAATGCAATATCAGACTCTGTTCCTAACTAATATGGAAAATGTTTCGTACTCATCACTTCTTAAACGTGAAAGCTGCTGTCTGCTGTCTTTCACTCACAATCCTAATTAAAATTGCACCTCAACATCGTTTCTCAGCTAGAAAGCTTAATAGGAGCTCCCTATTATGGTTGCTTTCCTTGGCTTGTTATCAAATCCTCACCACAGTCATAACATCTAAGTATTAATCAACCTGCTTTTCCTCAGTCATTAATTTAGCTACTTTGCTCATATAATCTGTCTATGGGGAATCTGATGGTCTTTTATTCCTAATGCAAAAGATCATATAATTTGATCTTTAGTTAAGCATACATTAAGAATATGACATCTTCACTAGTCGATAACAGAATGCCTCATTCAGCACTTTAATTTTGCTTCTTATATTTTCATATTCTTTTTGAGATTTTTCTGCTTTTCTAATAATACTTGTCTCATACATTTGGACACTGGAAATACCCACTTTCTTTCCTCTCCTTTTTGTCATCTATTTATACACCTTTGCATCTTTCTGTCTCCTAGACCAGTATTATGTTTATCTTAGACTTGTAAATAAAATTTTCCCACCGTTGTCCTTTTATTGACTTAGAAGACAATATAGTGAACAAGAAACAAAGTGAAAAAGGCAAAGTGAATGGTGTTTGTATACGCATATGCTTAAGTATAAATATATCTAGTTATAACCATGCACTAAATTCAATGGCTTCTTCTGTCTGGAGATCCTTATGGGCTTGTTTTTGTATGAAGCTGGGCGGCAAATGAGAATTTCACTTGCAAAATTCATCACTTGCAGAAGAATTTCTATCTATGAATATCCAGCATTAATAAAACAAAAATCAGAATGGGTAGATGGTTAAAGAAGGAGATGGCAAGCTTGAGAAAACAAAGAACAGAGCATGCCTATGATTTGTGGTATGCACTGTATACCCAAAGGCCTTGTTTTCCCACTTCAGAGACAAGCAATTTTTAAAAAGTCAATATCAGTTATTCATTTCCAGCAGCAGGAGAACATGGTGCCCAGGTAAAAAACACTTTAGATGCTAAATTTCAATTCCCAAATTGGCTATTCAGCTGTAGCCTTCTAACTACTTTTCAGATTTTACATTCACTGCATTTAGTCAGTGGTCTGATGGTCATAATAGGCTACTGTGCAGTCCTCTGTGAGAAACCATATGCTTTTCCCTGACAAATGCTCTTCCACTCCTGGATGCTCAGCATAAGAATTTTATCTTATAAAATTCCAAGAAAGGAAATGTAATTTTCTAGTGTTCATACATAGGAACTGTGCTATGTCTCTTATCACAGGGCAGACTCTTTCAAAGACAGTTTATTCAGTGTCTAACCTACGTAGATATATTCCTTGATTTTAGAAAAATAAGTCAATATATATAGTGTATATGTACAATGCTGCTAGTTACTTA
Organism: Balaeniceps rex; assembly: GCA_013401315.1. Taxonomy (NCBI): domain Eukaryota; kingdom Metazoa; phylum Chordata; class Aves; order Pelecaniformes; family Balaenicipitidae; genus Balaeniceps; species Balaeniceps rex. Next base: position 14,795 of record VYZW01034988.1, on the reverse strand, counting down.
CGACAGGCAGTAGTAAAAAATACCCATGTCTTTATCTTCACACTCCAGCTTGAGTTCATAAGCACATGATTTGCCGACCTGTTTCATGTGTTGCGGAATCTTCACAAGTCATTTTTGCACTAGAGATCCTTAAGGTAAAGCCAAAAATAACTTCTTCACTCAGCTTATAGCAATTATTATGCCAGTAGTAAGTGCAACAGCAGAGAGCCCTGAGTGCACTTCATAGCATCTAAGCTGAGCGAAGGGCAGGGAGGGAACTGTAGAGGCAACATCCACTCTGTCGTAGTGCAGATTCCTCTGAAAATTTAAAGTTCCATTTCCTACATAGATTTTACTAGCTATGATAGCTTTACTGGTAAAATTCCACTATGATAGCTTTACTGGTAAAGTTCCTTTTACTAGCTATTAAAAAATGGCTCTATCTGAAAAGAAAATGTGGACTGAATTTTCTGTTTCTTCAATTTTGGAGAGGGGTTCCTGTCAGTGCTATAGGTCTAATATCACATGGAGCAGAACTACTGTGTATGTGCACAGCAGACATACTCTGCAGGTGTGTAGAGGATCCCTACATTGCATGTACATTTGCTGCAGAGTCCCTCTGAACCATCTCCCATGGCATTGCAGAAGCTATCAGTTAATGTCTTACATTCTTTGGCAAGGCCAATATTAGGTCTTTGTGGATGGGCACTGGCCAAGCCAGACTTCTGTTTTTCAACATCTGACGTAAGAGATCTGCAAACAGGGAATCTCTGGCATTTTTCTACCATAGAGGAGATCAGGTATTTCTTCAAGAGGAGATACAAGGACTTTCTCTGATGTCATTCATTCTGGGGTAAATCCAGAGAATAACAACTGATACAATTCCATCTAAATGAAAAGAATATTAAGTCTATTATTCTAAATTTTAATGTGTTTGCAAAGTTAGTTAAGCCTCTTCCATGTTGCTCCCCCATATCTTATCTGATGTTTATCTAAATATTCATGCAAGTTGAAAAGAAAAATCCAGGTATTTCATTAATTTTCTTTGTTTTCCTGTAGTGAATATCAGTGTTTAACTTCTCATTTTCCCACGTTTCATGACAGACTTGCATAATAACATTCTAAATTAAGAACTTTGGACAAAGTCAGTTTTTACAAATGTTACTTTGCTGGCTAGTCCAACAACTGGGAGTGAAGCATTTTCTTAAAGACTTTCTAAATACATACTGCTTTATTCATTCCTTTTTTTTAAGTTAAGGAAGGGAGAGAGTTGGAAATGTTTTCCTGCCAGAAATAAAAGAATAATTTAAGACTCCATTATCAATTAAGAATAATGCATTTTCCTCCTCAAAGAGTCTGACCTGGGTACATTGGAGAAGGCATATTGAAGAAGCTGTGTATTAATTAGGCTGATCCTGAAAATCTGGATGATCCTGATTCTCCTTTCCTTCTTACCCACTTTACTGTGAGGTAACAGTACCACTGGCCTCTTCTGATTTACACTGCTCTGCCTTGGCGAAATACTAGGGCTGAGAAAATGGGGCACTGAAGGAAAGATGAGGTGGCTTTTAAAGTTAAAAAGAAGAAGAAAAGGAAAATCTGAGTGTCTAAGGTAAGGGAAAAGTACATTTAAACGCAATCAGCAAGGAAGAAGCAGGAGGAGTGCCAGATTATCCTTCTGCCCACCCCTTAGCCAACCAGCTAGACTTCTTCAGCTCTCACCCATTCTGCCTGTCTGCCCAATTGCCTTTTGAATACGCAACAGTTATGGTTGTCTTGCTCTTGGATAACTTTCAGACACAGAAGAGCTCAAGCATGTGTGGGAATTCTGTGATTACAGAGTTTGTCAGAGAACCTACCTTTCTGCCACAAAGTCTGTCTCCAAAAAGTAAGTTCTTATATATGTGCCACACGCATGGTCACAGTCTTTCTCTTTTCTTCTCTGACTAATCCTTCTTTCCCATATAGCTGTGGAGGAAAAATATTAAAAATATGAACCAAATGTATACTGATGTGATAGTATGTTCAAATATTTAAAATGCTATCTGAAAAATTTATTTTCAAAAAAAATCATGATGGGAAAATATTTTGCATGGGAAAGAAAATCAGTATTTGATCCAGCAAATCACTGGCAAATGGCAATAAAGTTCAAAAGAACAACTGTGCTAAAATTGAAACCCCAAACCCCTGTCCTAATTCTGTTTCCCTATGTAGTCCCATTTATGTTATCCATTTACAGGACTAGGGATAACATTCATTCATTAGGCTGCGAAACAAGGAAAATCCTTGCATTAGTTAGAAACCTCCATACCCACCTTACTGATGGATGTATTTCTCATCTCTCTGAGGTTGGCATCCTGGTGAGATTATAAATTTTCATCTTTAAATGAACAAAGAATTCTTTTCTAATTTGAAGACGCCCAAAATTTCCTGCCTGCTAAATGCCACAGAAAATTAATGTACAACTTAAAGTAGAGTATGTAGTGACTCTTACCCTTGCCTCTTACTTAATTTTCTCCTTCCACCCTCACCTCTCTTATGTCCTTTCTCATTAATTTCTTATCACCTTACTCATTACTCTAAAGCTTTTCATGTCTTTAGCCTTTCACCCTCGCCTTTTATTCCTCCTTGAATTTGGACTGGGACCTTGGTTAAAAGATATAAGTAGTTTATAATTTCCTCTTTTCTTTTTCTTTTTTTTTGTTTAAATTTTCAACATCGTGTTGCACCTTTAGAAACACTGCTCTCAATGAAGCTATTCATAAAGCGTTCTGTGTTTAGATTTGCAGTCACAGTGCTGGCTGCCTCTGTGTTTCAAAAATGGTGTGAAGTGGGTCTTAATAAAACTCCTGACTGAAGATTGTAAAGTCTTTGATGGAAAGGCTGTCTCTTACCATGTGTTTCTATGGCACCTAACAGAATGGGACTCAAAGTCAGGTTAGAATCTTCTTGCTGTTTACATAGTTAGTAATACCAATAATAGCATAAAACCCAACATAATTATTTCAGTAGGCATCTTTTTCTTTTGCTTAGTGTATAAGCTGTGTACCAAGATTATTTATGTATTTCATGTACCTGCTTCCTGCATAGAAGTTCAGCCTCATGTCCCAGACCATCCAACAGGAAAGCCAAAATACTGAATTTAAGGTCACTGATATTACTGTTTTCAAAAATTAATTTTATTTATTTGCATATTTAAAGTAGATATAAGATGCTATAATAATAATGTAAAGAACAGATATGGCTTCCAGCTGCAAAATTCGGAACCATGTTCCTAGCTATATTTAAATCTGTAAAGGTTGGTCAGACTTAGGGTTTAGTTTAACCATTATATATGCATTACATATGTCAGCACTGCACCTATGTATAATAACTCTCAATATTTAAATCCAGAGGTTTCAAAAAGCAGCGTCAGTGGGATAACAAAATCGTAAAGTTATGAAGGGCCATTCTGCGCCGCTGGGTGTAGGCAGGCCTGAGCTCATTCAGCCTGCACTGAGCCCAGGATCGGAAGTCAGAGGATCACAGTGACAAGACACCTGCTCCTACAGGACAAGAGCCACCACAGGCCAGGCCTGTGAGCCAGGCTGGCCCTGAACTGCATCTATTTTAATAACTGTACCTGAGAGCTAGGACATGTTAGCATGGGCCCAACAGCAGACTACCTCAGGCAGATGGTGCCTGGACTACTGCAATGGTGTGTTTTTAGCATTCTGGATTTCTAGTAGCTTGAGCCCATTGAAGCAGTGTCTGTCCCAGGGTAGCCGTGCCGTGCCTGCGGCCGCACAGTGGCTCGGTGGCAGAGCTGGGATTAGAATCTAACAGTCCTGGGTCCAACATCCAGGTTCCCATGGCCAATAAAATAAAATAAACTTTCAGACAGTGGGAGCCACTGTTGTAACTCATGGGCTGGGCATTCAATTTTCACAGTTTGCGGCAGACACTTAATGAAAGTCATCATGTCTTACTCCCTGCTGTTGCAGGCCCAGGGTAAAAATAAGGTTACACTTCACTGGTCAGAATATCAGAAATAAAATCCAAATTTACATGCATAGGAAAACACAGTTTTGAATGTTATATTGCACTTCCTGGTATGACATTCTTTTTCTAGAGATTCTCTCTGAACTAGTGGCAGCTGTAATATACATCATCCACATCAAGCCACCCCTCTGCAGCCCACCATCACCATTTCACTACACTGGTAAAGCAATACAAAGCAAACAAACAAACTTTTTCCAAATCTGTTTCTTCTCTTTTCCTGTAATATTCTCAATTTCCTCATTTATCATTGTCATCTGTCTTGACTCATCAGTTCTTTCCAGGCTGAATAAGCAGAACTGTGATTTTAGCTTTAAAAGCATTACTCTTTTAAAAGTGCTTTATAGGTTAGAAATAGGTTAAGAAAATATTGCTGTAATTTGTGCACCAAATTGAACTATAATGCATTAACTAAGCTGCACTTGTATTTTGCTTCAGCCATCTGTTAGCATCCTGTTGCACTTCCATTCCAATTACCTGTAGCAGACTTTCAGAAAAATCTTCCAGAGACCCCCAGACACAGAGGAATTTGTTAGGTAATATGATTACACACTCTATGAACACAAAGGAGCAGAGAGACACAATGGTAGATGGGGGAACTCCAATAACCTACTCAGAGAAAGGTGTCGCAGGGGAGCCTCAGCCCCATGAGCCAGAGGTGACCCTCATCTGTAAGTCTGTGGGAGAGGCTCTCCAGGTCTCATTTCAGACAGAGGGGGTTTAGTCCAGGGGTAAGGGAGTCATTCTGGGATGCAGGGAATGAACATTGTGGGACTGTACAAGACTTATGAGATGTTTAGGGTAAGTACCAAAGAAGGGGAAAGGGAGAGCTCAAGGAGGAACAAATGTGGGAAACTAGAGGAAAACAGCGATAAAAGCCATCTATAAACTGGCATTTGGCCAGTATGCTTGTCTGGCCATGCACAATCTATCCCACCTTCTCATTAAACTCCATTTCCAACTCTTCTTGTGGGTGAGAGGCTCTCTACTCCATGGGTCTGTGTATATAAGGATGTCTAAGTGCAATAACTGGAGGCAGATCATGGGGCATCAGGGCCCACGCATGAGGGGTGGCAACGACTGGAGAAACCGGAGAGTGTGCATTTGTGTGGGTGTGTATGTCAGTGTCTAATCACTACTGAACATCAAGCCAGGTGAGCCAGCAAGTAGGATAAGATGCTTAGGAGGCAAGTATTCGTGTGGTTGTAAGTCTGGGCCAGATACCAGAGGAACAAGAGGGCTCTGAAATGTGGCTAGTGGAGGACCAGGAGGTTCAAGCCAGAGAGACCTTGGGATTTGGAGGTCAGCTACTGGTAAGGTCATAGTTCTGGGCCAGCCACTGGAGAGACCTGTCTGCATGTGTGTGTCTGTGTGTGAGGCATCTGGGAAACCAGGGGATCCTGGGCCAGCTACTGGGTAGACTGGGTGTCTAAGACTAGCTACTACAGAGGGATTCATATTGGCTTATATATGTATATACTTCTATATTTTATACTAATGGGCTTTCATCCTGAGCAGCCAGAGGAAGAGGAGGCGGCCATTGGTGCTGTTTCTGTTTGTGTGAGTGCTGTGTTTTCTGTCTCTGTTGATCTGTGTGACCAGTCGCACATATCTCTATATTTGTATAAGTGTTTGTGTTTCTATTGTGAATACATGTTCAGTCTTGCTACTGGTTGGACCTGGGAACAAGGAGCTGTGGCAACCTCACCTCTATTGGGCCACCAGTTTTGGGAGCTCCTAAAAGAATTAGCATGATACTTCTAAGAAACCTCAAAAGTTGCAGAAGAATTAGAAGACAATAATTCTCAATATTGGCAGCTTCTACCAAAACATTTAGGAGGCCGTGAAAATGCAGGTAAGGCTACCAAAAGTGTGCTTTTGTAATTCTCGTAATCATCAGTTGGCAGCTTGAGTCCTTCCTGGTGGGTAAAACAAAAAGTGTCTCATTATAGCAACTTAAGCATGGAATTACTAGTCTGTCAATATGTTTGTGATAGATGCTGAAATACTCAGACAAACCAAAACTGAAATGCTTCTGTCCATGTCCAGAAGCAAAATTTTAGTTACCTGGGGATTTAGGAAATTCCGTGGGTAGCTGAAGAAGTATATAAGCAGTGACTAAGTGAAGACTTGGAAACCACTGTTTTGAATTTAATTCTTGAATTCTCCTTAAATTCCAATGCCAGTGCCTAAGCTTTAGTATTTAATAAAATGTACTGTGATTAAGTACACCATTAAGAATGTTAGATTAAACATAATAAAGTATTGTAAGGAAAAAAAAAACAAGAAGACTTGACCATTCTTAAAGCAGAAATTGGTCAAAAGAAGTTGTCAATCAGCTACAGAGTTAGATCACTGGAATCTGAATCCTTTTATGAAACTGGGCCTATGCCTAACCCTGCCTTTTGTGTTTTGGTCTGGCATTTCAATGATTTTTACAGTGATACACAATATATTATTGCAAGTTAGCAGGGCTTACTCAAATGGAGAAACACATGCCATTTCCTTCTTTTCTTAGCCTATAGTTTCCTACAGTGTCACTTGTTTTTGCTCAGAAGAAACCAAAATATGCCTGGAATTGTAATTTGGAAAAAATTTGTAGACTTGTGGTAGTAGTGGCATTGACTACATGCCATAAAGCTCTTTAATGAGCTTCACCATCTCCATATCAAGTTCTGCAATGAATGCAATTTGATCCCAAAAGAGCCCTTTTCAGAAACCATGTAGCCTTTAAAGGGCCACATATAATATATTAACTCTATTTTGATGAAAAACAAATCTGCTAGATACTTAACAGACTTCATCCTGAAGTAAAAGCTGATATATGGTGTTTTTCTTGGCAAAAGTAGCCCCATCCTCCTTAGAAGTTGTGATTTTGGATTACCACCCCTTTTCAGTAATAATGAACATAGGGTAATCAAAAATGTTATATGCAGGAAAAGATAGTATATGCAGGAGATATGTTATTCTTCTCATGCAAAGCAATGAGGACCAGGTCCCTATTGTTATAAATCAAAGCAGCACCACTTAAATTTATGGAACTACCCCAAGTTATAGCAATTCAGGTCTTGCAACTGCAATCTGCTTACGAGAGCTAGAGGCAATTGTGACTGGTAACGGCACATGCTGTACCTGCCATATTTTTGAAAAAGACTCTTGCTCAATTTTGCTTCCATGATGACCTATGCTTTTAGAAAAGGATGAGCAGTCATTAACCATGTTAAAACTAAGTAACATAAATTGAAGGCTCTTTTACATTTCAAAGATGCTGTAACAGAGAGTCAGGACTGAAGAGTAACAGGAAAAAGTCCCAGCCACAAAAGCAGAAGGCAGTTCTAGGTTTCCAGCCCCAACATTTCAAAGCTCAGAGGCATTCAGGTCTGTTTTCAGAGAGAGGTCATTTGCAAAATGTGGCCATGGATCTAGTTTTAGTTCATGATCTCCACCCACTTCCTTTCCCCATAGAGCTTGGGATGGTCAGGTCCAGGCTCAAGGCCATCGTTAGTAGAAACCATCATCTTGAAAAGCTGTATTCTTACAGAAAATATTGTACATACTGCATTAAGAAAGATTCAGATAGAAGTTAGTAATGACAATAAAAATCATATTTTTCAGTTTCCTTGTTTGGGGCATGGGAGAGAGCTTTGTGTGCAGTAAGTTTTCATGTCTTTCTGGGACGTTTCTTAATCAAAGACCAGATTGTTATTGCATGGAATAAGCAGTTGAAGAAAGGTAACTTGCCATGCCCATTTTTCAGCTAGGTGTGCTGTATGATCACAGGCCATTAGAGCACTGTAATTATTTGGTGGTCTGTTGTGTGCAGGAAGAGGCCCAGTCAGAATGCCCCAAGGACAATCGTTCAGTGAAGAGGTTTTGTGCCCTGATGCTGCGCTGGTGGCAGATGATACAGCAGCATGTGTCACTCCAAAGACAGTGTGGTGATCCAGGATCCTCTTTCTGTACAGGTTTAAGTGTACTCCTGCAGAAAAGTGCTCGAAGCTGACTGATCCTGGATCCTGACTCCATAGCATGCCAGGAGGTGCTATGACACAGCATCACTTACCACATTGTCAGTGGCCTTCTTATGAGTCCACTCAACATCTCTTACAGTGACAGAAACTTTTCTAGCCTTGAATCAGTCAACGGACTTGGTCTTAGAGAAAAAGTAGGGCCAAATTCTGGGACCTTTACTACATGTCCTCACAGCAGCTGAGGCAGCAGGAACACCCATCAGATGAAGGGAAGTAACTGTTGAAATTACCACATCTCTTGAAGACAGCCAGAAGAGGTCTGACTGTTCCACAAAAATATTTAGAGAGACCTGCTCGGGGAAATGACAAATGTCCCCTCCAGAAGCTAAGAACAAGGAAAAAAGGAGCAGAAAAAGGTGGCAGAAGGTGAAAACGAAATACATTTGAAGCTTATTGTATTTGGAAACTGATATTAATTTCCTACATGCTTTTCTAAGACAAGAGAAACAACGATATCCATTCTCTAAAACTTCTTATACATTAAAAACCCTGAAGAACAGGCTCTACAAACTTAGTATTTTGCTAATTGTGCACATCCATCAGTGTAGTTGTATGCATTCAGTATGTGCCTACATAAATATATGATTTCAAACTTGTCTAGTGAACCCGGCTTATGAAGAAATTGTGTGCAATATTTCTGATCTCAGAGACAAAAGAGACAAAAACAGACAGGAAATTCATGTTACCCGTAGGAACGTATGCACTTGTACAAAGATGTTCTATCCCACTCTCAGTGAGGTTGCTTCTGCTCTGTTCAAAGGCAAATTTAATAAACAGTCTATGCAGTTTTTCTGTCCATCAAACTCAGCGACATTTAATACTACTGTTTGGAATATAATTTCCTGCAAACAAATTTGCAGTTGCCATACTATATATCAAAGTCATCATTCACATGCAATGTACTCAAAATATTGTGTGGCTGAGAAACTGGTAGCATTCTTCTGAAAGCANTCCTCTCAGCCCAGTCTTAAGTATGATGGACAGTTGTTCCAGCTGCATTACAAAAGGAAGATCTCACACAGTCAAGTTGTCTTTCTTCTGATTCAAGTTCTTTGGAGGTTTTTCAGTCCTAAAGAGGGACAATTATGGTCCAGGACTCTGACAGCTTGGGGTTCAGTTACAGTTTCCAGCCAGCCATGCACTNTGAAGAACAGGCTCTACAAACTTAGTATTTTGCTAATTGTGCACATCCATCAGTGTAGTTGTATGCATTCAGTATGTGCCTACATAAATATATGATTTCAAACTTGTCTAGTGAACCCGGCTTATGAAGAAATTGTGTGCAATATTTCTGATCTCAGAGACAAAAGAGACAAAAACAGACAGGAAATTCATGTTACCCGTAGGAACGTATGCACTTGTACAAAGATGTTCTATCCCACTCTCAGTGAGGTTGCTTCTGCTCTGTTCAAAGGCAAATTTAATAAACAGTCTATGCAGTTTTTCTGTCCATCAAACTCAGCGACATTTAATACTACTGTTTGGAATATAATTTCCTGCAAACAAATTTGCAGTTGCCATACTATATATCAAAGTCATCATTCACATGCAATGTACTCAAAATATTGTGTGGCTGAGAAACTGGTAGCATTCTTCTGAAAGCAAAAAACATCTGGTCTGAATAGCTAGGCCAGCAGCTGCAGAAAAATGTAATTTTTTCCCATTAACAAAGGAAGCAAGACTCTCCATAAGGTACATCCATTTTCTCTTGCCCCTAGCTCTAGGTTTAACTCCTTTTAATATGGAAAAGCTTTCTTGGCAGCACTGCTGTCATGGAAAAGGAAAGGCAAAAAAAAAAATTATTTTTTTTGTACAACTACACAGACTGAGAAGGATCCTAAATTGATCCTAGATCCATAGTGATTTAAGCTAAAGTTTTTGCCTTTGCAACTCATGAGAGGCATCTTTATACCATTGGATACAGTTCAGATGTTTTGGAAGAAGTTCTTTACTCTCTCTGCTGTCAACTTCATCCTCTCAGCCCAGTCTTAAGTATGATGGACAGTTGTTCCAGCTGCATTACAAAAGGAAGATCTCACACAGTCAAGTTGTCTTTCTTCTGATTCAAGTTCTTTGGAGGTTTTTCAGTCCTAAAGAGGGACAATTATGGTCCAGGACTCTGACAGTTTGGGGTTCAGTTACAGTTTCCAGCCAGCCATGCACTGTAGACACAGCCTAAGCAAGAACGCTGGTTGGGACTTTGGGATATTGTACAACCTCTTTTCATCTACAGCTGAATATCTAACTATAAGCCTAGATGGCTATATTTTCTGCTCCTGTTGATGTAATTATTAGGTCTTATTCTTCCACAAACAAATTTGTGCCCCCAATTCAGCAAGTGTACATTGGTGTAAATTAACAACAACTCTACTGGAGGCAAACATAAGCAATATGAAGGCCATCATATACTATGGTCTCACCTTTTCTCCTCTCTCCTATATAACATATCCTAGTTTCTTTTCTCTCAGATACAGATGAGTACAAACAAAGCAAGTTTGAATGGATGGTGACTATTGCTCCCTTGAAGTTAATCTTCCTTCCTTCAAGTCAATCAAATGAAGAATATCACCCTCAGAGAGTCAGATCAAAGAAGAGAATTGTTCACCTCAAATATTGTTTACTCAAACTTTAAATACTGATCTATAAGATAAACAAGAATAGAATTTGCCTTTTAGACACACATTTTTAAATATTCCAGGTAGTTTATCTCATAGCAGCAACTCTTCAACAAAAAACAGACTTAATTTTTCTCAAAGACTAAAAAAGACATAGCATCTGAATCTGGAACCTAACTGAACCGCACCTCGAGTACTGTGTTCAGTTTTGGGCCCCTCAGTACAAGAAGG
>VYZW01034984.1:148952-179913 GCA_013401315.1 Balaeniceps rex | reverse complement strand
GCCTAATGTATGAAATAGGCACACCCCTCAAACACAGTTATATCTACCACTGCATAGTAAAGTCGCATAAATGTAACACGAGCCTGATAAAAGTTAAGGGAAAATAACTTTAAGGAAGTTAAGGGGAAAAGTTGCCATATGCAAGCTTTTAAAGTGCGGCATATCACAAAAGGCAATTCCAATTAAGATCCACTGTAGAAAAATGGTGAAACTATTATTCCTTTAATCTACAGAGCTAAGACTCAGGCTTCATTGTGTTGGCCACTGTAAATTTGCTGTAAGCTGATGAGTTTATAGCTGAAATAGAGAGGATGAATAGTTAGAGATGTATGGGGCCAAGACAGTTTAATCCTCACAAGATTACAGTGCAGATCATTGGCAAAATATGAAAGAAAATGTGGTTTCTTGAATCTTTGTCCAGTGCTCTCCTCATTGGTAAACCTCTCTCACACAGCAAGCTTTCCTTTAATTAATACTAAAGTTGTGAGAAAAGTATTCATAGTTAGTTTTCTCATTTATGAACAACTGTAAGATAAAAAGACGTACAAAAATGTGAAGTGACAAAAGGTAACCGTTTACCTGCATTTTTGTTGCAGCGTGGACTGATTAAGCTTTATGAGATTTAAAAAAAAAAAATTTATTCCTCCACAGCCTTCATAACTGTGCGGTTTTTTATACTTGAAAGGAATATTTAAACATTACTGAATGTGAGGTAAGCATTCTACTTCATTCTTCCTCGTTTCTGGTAATGTCAGATAATGTAAGCATATCCAAAGTAATAAAACATACAGATGCCATAACAGATTTTCAGAAATATTTCTTTAAGCATTGCTCAGGCAGGATTCATTATTATTAGATGTGACTTCTCAAGGAGCTGGGAAATCTCATTTAGCAATGCTTGCCAATCACATTTCCTGTTATTATTTATCTTTTACTTTCCCTGAAGCTATGAGTGATTTTTCTCTTTTTCCTGCTTGCTTTCTTTGTTATTGAAATAGTATGACACACTTTTGAAAGACATTGTAACAGCGGTGAATTCAATTATTAATCCCAACAGATCTCCCTTAATAAAATTACCTAGAAAATGTCACATACCTGAGGTTTGGTCAAAATAATGCAGCAGGTAAGCGCATGAGGTTGTGCACTGGTCAAGTCTAGCTTGAGATGCATTGTTAGAATGATGGCACTGAACACAATTCCTGTAAAATAAAAACGTAATTAAAAACCTATGTCTTTCCCTGCACTTCCCTTAAAGAGGCTGACATATTGCTTGCACATAATGCTTTCTTGTTGTTAGCAAAAACACTGCGACATTTATTTATTTTTTTCTGAAATGTGATGCCTCTCTCAGCATTTTATCCGTGTGATGCTTCTCAGAACCAACTAGTCAGAAGTCACAAAGTAAAACACATCTTTGGTTTCAAGCCACCTTCATCTGGTCCCTGCTCTGCATTTTGTGATGTGTGCTTTTCAGGGGGTGTAGCTAAGGGTCCAGCACCCTTTCTTCAGCTGTCAGCCTCTAGTTCAGTCCTAGTGTTTCTTATCTATCAGTCTCATTGGGATACACGCCGGGATTGAAGGGAAGAGATAGGTGTAGGAAACATAGCTTTGATAATTTTTTGGATGCTATGTTAAGACAAAGCCATGCAAGGTCCTGCTACTGGGCAGTTCAGAAGGTCAGCAGCACAGTGGGAGGCAGTGCTGTCAGTCTTGCCATCTACGCTTTACAGCCTTGCAGAGGATGGACATCACAAGTGATCCTGAAAAAGCCCTGACTGAATTTTTAACGAAGCTATGCCATCTTCTGAATTTATTAAAGGCACGCATTTCACAGCAACTTTGAACAAGTGTAACCCAGCAAGGCTAACTGCATTTTATCTAGTGAAGTCTTAGCAGTCACCTTTTCAGACATGGCCCAGCTTGTCTCTCCAGTATGTTCACCAGATGAGCTATAATTTAAATGAATNGCCACAGTGGGATGCAGAAGATTACATGTGCTGACAGGAGGGTGTAGAAGAGCCGTGGCCAAAGACAGGGCTTCATTGACTGTTTAAGCCAGCACCAGCCAGTGTGCCACTGACATCTTGGTCTAGCTTCTCTTCTCCTTGGGCTGCCCATTTTTACCTCCACAACGTCCCTTCTTTTACATGGGGAAGGAAAAATGGCATGCTTTAAAACTAGCACGGCAAAGACTAAGTGGTTTAAAACTGAGTAACAGAGAGTGTTGTTCTCTGGGTAAGACCAGCTCTGCTCAGCTGACCGATGGCAGCGATAATGCACAGGTACCACTCTTGTTCCACACCTCCTTCTTTCAGCTGAGGAGCACAAGGACTGTGCAAAAACAAATTTGGAGAATATTATTGGACTTGGTGGCATTCAAGAGTAGGATCTACTGTCCATTTTTAAAACTCCAAATTTATGGGCTTTATTTCCTACCCAGAAGATTTCATATGAAGAACCATCTTTTAATAAATATTTGAAAATAAAGATACTCATAGGACACACCTCCTTTGACTTCAGAAAGCTGAAAGTTAGACACAGATTGGTGAACACAGATACGGACATGCAATTCTCTTAATTGGCAGTGTGAACCCCTCGGCTACATAGAGAAAAGTCTCAAATATGAATTGTTTCAATTTCCTACAGTCTAAATATCTAAGAAATACAGCACACAACTAGCCAAGCAGAAATATTTCTCCTTGTTTCAACACTACAGAGTTAAAAAGTCAAGTCTAGCATAAGAAACATACCAGTTTTCTTCACAGGCTTTGTTACAAGTAGGGCAATATTCACACAAACGGCCAAAGCTTCTTGGATCTGTGCACTCACACTTTCCACATACACATTTTCCTCTTCCACTGCAAATCTGTCCCTTTGAATTCAGGCAGTGCTTTTCTGATTGTAACGAGCACTGGCAACGGTCACCTTCCCAGCCAGCAAAGCATTTGCATTTACCAGCTTCACATTCACCATTACCTACAACATCAGATAGCCTTGAGTCATATGGTTTTATGAAAACATAGAAAGTCAATTTTTACATGCATACGTTTGTATTGCTGGTGCTTTACGTTAAACAGAACTAATTTAGACCTTGGCTTGCTAATTAGTTTTTAAGTTAACAATTTGGGCTGAAATTACTAGCATGATACATATTTATGGCTGCTGTTTGTTGTTAAGTTGAGCAAAGGCTGCTACCTTGATGTCATCCTAAAACTTTTTACTAGAATTTTCCCTGTTGCCTTGGATCAAAGCAGCAGAGATTAAAAATTACACAGCGACCAAGAAAACAGTCTTCAGGCAAACTAAAGAAATTTCTCTTTAGCAAGAAAGCATTCAATTCAAAGAAACAGCAAGACTCGGTGGGGAAAGGAGTACCAAGTTCATGTGCACATGCCATGTTGGTTTTTTTTCTTTTCCTTTCCAAAGCACGCATGACAGCACTGCTTTTCTGCCTTTCTAAAGGACAGATGACTGAACTGGACAGGTGGGTATGCTGTGCTTATGAACTGTAGGTTGTTTAATAAGAACTTAAAACGCACAGCCTCAGGGATTCAAAGGCTATGAAGAACCTCCGGTGGCCTTTACAATTTTCCAGGCAAAGCAGTGGGAGCTTTAGGGCAAAATCCATGTTTTCCGTGTTGTAGCACATTTAGGCAGGTGTACAACTGACATGCTGGTAATGTTTACCACATTTTTACAGTGTGTGATAGCACCTTTAGGAAATATAGAGAGCACATAAAGCACAGGCTGGTCTAGCAGATCTCATGAGGTCTCCTTAACTATGCCTCGGCAGTACCTAAGTTTCACACACACTGCGATGGTCCTTGTGCTCCAGGGATCCACAGAGCAGCTGTGCAGGGAGACAGTCCCATCTAACAGATGGGGTCCCCTAAATGGGAGTGAGGCCAAAGTACAGGCTGTCTCTTTTTTTGCCTGGGCTGGGCAAAATGGAGGAGGGAAGGGGATCATAGGACATCTCAGAGCAAGGCTCTGCACTGGAAAATATCCCATGAAGAGGCACACTGCTCAGCCATAGCCCGGGCAGCAGGTTCTCCTTGTGGTACCCTAGGGCAGGACTCCATCACAGGTGACAGTCTGCAACACCTCTTAGACAAAGGTCTCCTCTGACGACCAGGGCACCACATCTCAGGTTTTAGGAGCTTATAAGTTTGAAAGGTCTGCTTATAGTAAATTGGAAAAGTTGGTTGGCAGGAGGGAAGAAGAGTGAGAAGATGAACCATAATTCTTTATGTTGGAATGAAGTATTTAAAGGATTAGGTAACATTATTTCTCTTCATTTTATGTACAGTTCACAGTCACCAGCAGAGCAAACCCAAAATAACTCTACTAAAGTCCATAGTATTACTCTAAATTTATCCAGCTGTGGTCAAAAAAATTGGTTCCTCAATTCACTCATTGGTGAATATAGAGCAAAATGAAAGGATGCAGCAGTAGAGATTTTAAAATATTTAATTACTTCTGAGGGGGGAAAAAAATATTCTGGTAGGGATACAGTAATGATACTGATTCAATCCCATTTTTCCTTAATAACTCTAACTTAAAAGTACATATTTTGTATTTTGCTCATATGCAATTTTCATTTGCATGCTTCCTTTAGAAAACATAAAGTAGGCTGGAAAAAAAGAATAAGAATTTCTAACAACTCTCCCTGTTTGTTTCACTCCCGCTCTCCTTTTTGGAGCAGGTGTTCTGAACAGTGTTAGCATATATAACAGTATTTGAAATCAAGTGTCACTGTATCTCTCACAAGACTGATTTAGGGTGTTAGAAAATCAGAACCTCATCTGGAAGTCATGATTCCTCTTAACCTCTTAGTACCTCATATTCCCATTAGATTGAAATGTATCAACTTACTTCCTGGAATAATTTTACTGTTTTATCAGTATCATTACTTCTAAAGAAGTTTGAGATTTAAATGTTAAAATAGCTAAACTTAGAAAAAACTCAGTAAATCCTCTAAAAAGCAGTGCTGAAGTTTAGAAGACAGCGCATGCCTCTGTGGTGAAGAAAGCCCAGGAGTGCGAATTCCTACCAGGCTGTTCAGGACATTTCACACACTAATTCTGTACACACAATTCTTGTACTTGACAGCCTTATATCATTGTTTTCAGCTGCATCATGTATATAAGCTTCAGAAAACAAAACGAAACCAACCCAAAATACAGACACAAACTCTGCAGCTTACCAGAGCATAAGTTTCCTTGGTGATATGGGCAGGAAAAATCATCCATTTCACAGTACTTGCCATACACCTTGCCTAGCTTGTTTTTGTAGCAGAAACATTTTCCATCTATGCAATTTCCTTGACCACTGCAGATGGGCTGGTCCTGGTGTCGTCTGCACCTCTCAGAAGGAAGCATCTCTTTATTAGAGCTACAATTACTGTCACTGCAATGGGACTGTGTGCCATCAGAAAAAGTTTCATCAGCCCATACTCTTTTGTGCCTTGCACTGTCTCCATACTGACAGGCACAGCTTTTCTGCACATTAACGATGGCGGTTTCATTGAAACCAATAGGCTTAAGTATTGCATATTTTCTTCCTCCGGTTGTACCACATCCTTTCATTGTAACTGATACATTGAAAAGTACCTAAGAAGAAATAAAGACAGATTTTACATCATTATTATTTCCTATAAATTGCTTACAATTTTTAACACATAAATAAAGCAGAATCTTACATTATGTATGAATGTACACTAGCTAATAATAACAAAAAACACTGTGGCCATTTGTCAAATATGATATATTAGTAATAATAAGCATCACAAATACAGTTAAAACACTAACATTAGAAGATTGACAGCAGTATACTTCTCAGGTTAAGAAAGCATAGTTCCAGAAGACAAGTTTAATACAAGTTAAATAGTCATAGAATTACCATCATCATCCTCCTGATCTTATTTAATATGTATATTCTGTGTATATTATAGAAATACTCAGATGAGAATTGGGACTAGATTGAGCAATACAATACACAAACAAAAAGAGATGTTCTTCAAAAAAAGACCCTATAATGAATGTTCTTGCTGCAGAAATGGTCTGTGCAAATAGAAACCACACAGGTTTTTTGGATGGCCCTATCCTACTAAAACACAGAAATGGCTCACACCTTAGTAGCAGCTTATTTTTGCCATTCCTACAGTGGGGATGGAGCAAGAGAGTCTTGCTGCTCTTGCTGTGGCCCTGGGCAGACCAAGTGCTGCTTGTGCGTATCTCTTGGCCACATCATGGCCATCACCACCATGCCCCAGGACCTCACCCTGGTAGCGCCTGCTGCAGCAGCAGCCCCTGTGGCTTTCCAGAGTCCTGGCACAGGACCCCAGGTTGTTTTCGTGGTTAGGTGACTGCCATAGGGTTTGCATCAATCACTACCAGAACTCTTTGACAGCTCTGACATCTGTGATACTTTCACTGGATAGCAATCTTGTATTTCATGACTGTTTTGGTTTTTTTGGGCTTTTTTTGTTGTTTTTTTTTTTTTTTTTGACTGGTAGGCTTCTGACAGGGTATTCTCACTAAGGCTATTTAGCCTGCTGACAGAAAACAACTCTTCCTCACCTCCTCACAGAGAAAATATAATCAAGAGGAAAAGGTGAGAAAGGAGCCCAACAGGAGCAAATACCTTCACTCTTTACCACCAAAGAACAAAGATTTCCAAATAAAAAAAGAGAAAACCTAAGAAACCGATTACATACAAGGTTGAAACTACCCACAAAGACTAAGACCATTCATTTCTCATTGCTATCTCCCCCTCCCGCTGCACCCCCACACGAGAGCAGCTGAGCCCTTGGGGACAATGGTGGCTTTGTGGTGAGCAGGGCTGTGGCTGCCTACACTGATAACAGGAGAAGAATGCTGTGCAGAAGCATGCCTTTCTTAATGTCATATTGAGGGGGCACACAGGCTTTGTCTTGCCCTTTGCTTTTCTTCTTCTTGTTTCTTAAATGCGCCACTACACACATAACCCCTCAGTTGCCTACACTCTCCGTGCATGAGACTTCTTCCCTTCAGTTACGGGGCAAAAGTGTGGCTGTGCTTACTTAATTCATATGGCAGGTGCGTATCAATGGGGAAGACAGGCTGCAGCTAGAGAATGTGCTTTCTATTCAACACAGAGGCCTGCCAGAAAACATCACCTTCATGTACAACACACTACTGGAGGAATGGCAGGGAGATGGGAGGGAAGGGCAAATCATGTCTTGTGTACGAGTTGTGAAATTTGATGGGTCTGAACACAGCAGCAGAAAGATTAAACATATTGCGACTAAATAATTACAACACCGTGAACACTGACACTCGCTAATAGCCGAAGTTAATTTTGCACCCTGAAGAGGCCATAGGATTCTTCCAGAATATAGTACACTTTGTGTTTTGGTAAGAAAAGGAAGGAAGAAGGATTAGACAATGAAAGGAATGTGAGAATTAAGGAAAAGCATTTTGCATGTAAACAAATACTGAAAGGAGGATTTATGGTTAAAATAAATTAATCTCTCGAGGATGGCTCATCTTCAACAGCAGCAGAGGTTTAGGACCACATGCAATCTTTTACAATCAACTGGCTTGGCTTTTTATTAAAAAGAAACAGATATAAATATTTTTCTTTTGATTAAACAGAACAAATTCCAGCCCTATTTCTTATGACGTACACAGGGAACAACACTGGAGAAGAGTTAAGAAGAAAAACATAGCAAATCTCCCTTGAACTGTAGAAGCTAATCAGCAGCAAGTCATGCAGACAAAATTCAGAAAAGCATAAAATACATCTAAATGAACATATTTAAAATTCACATGTTTAATCTACTGATTTGTTTTTCTATTTCTACTCACAGACACAAGTAAAATCACACCAGCTGAGACGTATGTACATGTCAAGAAGGAAAGAACTCCTTGACCCTGCTGTCCAGAAACACAGACCTCTTCCTGGCAAGCTAAATGAATTACTGTACTAGTCCAAGCAATTAAATAAATATATCAAGGCACAGAGAAGTTGTTCTGGGAAGAAAACCATGTTCTTTATATTAGCCAGACATCTTCCCCCGCAAATCATTAATTTGATTTATAAAATAAACCAATTATCCACAACCCTGAGTGTGCATGAAGACTACTAGAGCAAGGAGAGGGAAAGGTGGCGTCTCATACAGACCCAAGGAACACAAATTCCAGTGATTCCTTTCCACCGGGTGATTATCTTTCGATCTCTTTACGTACAGATTTCATCACAATGAACATGGCCATTGTGGCCAGTGGAGGACAAAGAAGGAAAGTTTTAATGGACGTTAGCTTTCAGGAAAAGCTTTGAGCCTTAGTTCCATGAGATTAGTGAGAATTAAAATAAGATTCAGGAAAAATAAACCCAGAGAATAATAGAGAGTCTGTGATCATTAATCACATAAATCCATTTTCATTTTAAGTAAATCCCTAGAGGATTTTACACCATTGAAACCCAACCAAACAGAAAAATAAGTATTCCAGTTCCTTGAAGAACGAGAACTATCAACATACTTCTTCATTATACCCCACATTTTTACATCCTTCCATGCCAGTATTTTTACTCCCATCAGGACAGATTGCAGTGATATTGAAATGAAGACCTTGGATCTGGTTATCCACTTGAATTTTCACTTCAGAGATTAGTTTCTGCAACCAGAAAACAAGTTTTAGTCCTATTGCATCTCAGCATATAATGTGCATTAGTGACTAACACCAAGTACAGCTACTATGTCTGACTAAAAATGAAGAAAGCTTGTCTGTGTGAATACAGGAATGAATTAAAGCATTGTTTCCCATATAAAGACCCGATTACATTCCAAATATACACAACCAGTGAACTGGTAAGTCTGATAAAGAGGATTACGTTTTCCAGATAAAAATGTTTTCAGCTTTTCTACAATGGTTTTGAGACTGTATTTTTGGCAATTTGAATATCTATTCTAACAACTGTGCACAACAAAAAATGCTTATTATTTGAGAGACTACACTGCCTTTTAGCCACACATTTAAAATAAAACAGTAAACATACATACAACTGTTGTTATCCAGCAGAAAAGGTACCTAATTGACTTGACACTTTATAAACTTCTGATATTTCGCATCTGTCTTGGAAAAGTTTTCTCTGAACAAACCTTAGGGTGATCTAAATGCTATTGGGATTATTCTTACTGATTTATTTGGGTCAGCTAGGACTATATAAGTCAACAACTGGTTGATTCCCATTAGGGCTTTTTACAATATAAAATAATGAAAAAGCCAGCTACTTTGTAACTTGTATTTACTGCATACTCTAAAATCCTACTTCCTTCCGAGAAGGAATATTGCTTCTTGACCTTTTAAAAATTTATTAAAGCTCTGTACAAACCTATGAGCTGAAAATTGCACAAAGAGATTATTAAAATTCCTGGCATATCAGTATTTAAAAAAATAGTTTAGTGGGATATTTTTACTGCTAAAAATGGAAACTTAATTACATGAATCTGAACACATGTTTATCTTAGTAACTTTTTGAAAATTAGTGACTCATCTTTAGCTTTCTAGCCAGGGAATTTCAGCCAGGGTTTTCCACAACTAAGCCTAAGGTTTCCCTGGCTAGAACAAGAGTGCAACAGGCCCACTGTCATCAAACATCAACACTAAATTTATTTTCTTATCTAAGTACTTTTGCTTTCAAGAAAGCAAAACATTCAAGCCCTGTTCACCGTGTGTTTGTATATTACAAACCCCTAAAACTATGATAAAAATCTCAAAGTATCAAATCCAATGAAGTTTAGGATGGGAAGGAAGATACTGTCTAAAAAATGAAAATAAGGCAAGAGCAAACTGGGGGTGGCCGGAGCAGGAAAGTCCCGCAGAATCTTCCATTGAACTAAATTATTATTTTGTAAATTTTCGTTTCCTCTCCTTGAATGTTTGCCCTGCACTGTGCTCTAAAAACAGGGATACAATTTAGGATGGACAGAGTAAAAGTGGCATAAAAAAGGACTATGATCTTCAAATTTTTTTGCCAGCAATTTCCTGCAAGCCTCCATATTCAAAATGAGATTTCTTGGTTTTATAAGAGAAAGTACAATACCAGTGAGAACTTCTTTGCAATTTGATTACACCTAACCTCCTCTGCTTTTGAATGTCTTTGCCTTCTGCACAATGTTTCTAACATGACAGTGAGAAAAATATGCACAAACCCACTCTATTGACTAGGAACAGACATGGGACTTGGCTCTTCATTCAGCCAATCTGCTGAAAGCAAATAGCCTGATTTAGATGGTTAACCGAGTACAATGGATAATTTCAGCCTCACATGTCCAACTAATTAAAAATAATGTGATACATGTTGATAACTTGCATGTAGCTTTGTAACTGATTTTTCAACTTTTGGAACTTGCATGTTTGTGTAACTTGCATACCTTAACAGCATTCAACCATCTAACCCATCATGTTCATTTTGCTGCTGCTCTGTGAGCTCCCTGTGCTCTAGTACATCAAATGTATACTACTTGGCTTCATTTTCAAAGCTGTTTATGCCTCCTCTTACCAGGATATCTTTCACTCACTATCAATATGCCAATTTCCATTTTCAAGCTGCCATTCCCTGTCAATCTTTTGTGGAAAATGACTTTATGCTCTTTCCCATACTATTACTTTCTCTCTCCCATACTATTACTTTCAGTTGAGAACTCCAGGCAAGAGTTCACAAAGCCATTTCTATTGTTCTCTCCCAAATCCCTATCAAAACTTTCTTCACTGCCATGCCTCAAACCCCCCAGGCATTACACTGCTTTGTGCAGTGTAAATCCTGCTTTCCACAATACCCACTGTTGTCAAACTGCGTCCTTGTAAATTCCCACTTGTTGTCTATCTTCTAAGAATTATGTTGTAAAACCCTCTAGATATTGCACTATCTGTTTGCTCTGAATTTCTATGGTGCCTAGACAGTGGTGTCTGGTCTGTAACTAAAGATCTGAGATGCCAAAATTCAAATAAGTCAGACATTTCTTTTGAAGTTACATGGCAACAGGTGCAGAGAATCAAACAGCATATTTAGAAGCATCCTTAGAAAAGAAAAAGTGCTAGCTCTTGGCTTTGAGACCCCAGCAGCCTGGGAATTTGAGAGCTATCGTGGGATAGTGTCACCCATCAACACCAACCCGGACATTCAGAAAAGTGGGGAACTTATCCTCGTGGGCTTCAGATAGAAGCCAAGATCCTGGAAATTCCAACTTTAGGCTATGAAAGGTGAAAAATCCCTGTACAAATACAGCATACATCATACCTGATAGGCTTCTACCACCAAATCATTGAGATTTGCTGCTTGTGATTCTATCTGTCTTGCAACAGTACCAGGCAACAAAGGTAAGAGATCCTATAAAAAATACAATCATTTATGCACAGTTTTAATTTTTAATATAAATATTATGCTTTCAAAATTAGAAAAATAAATCAGGTTTCTAACCTACTTTATACCAATGGAACTGGCTTCCTTGAACTGCAAAAATAACATTGATGTTATTGTCAATCAATTTTTCAGAGAGCTGCCCAAGAGATGGATGCTCCTGCCAAAATACAACAGAAAAGAGAAGACTGCAGATTAGTAGGGAAAAACATTATATTTCACATATGACACAATACAGGATTCCAAAACCACCCCAATCCTTATTTCTAAATGTACTGAGAAATGCTAGGCCTATATCCAAAAGAAGGTGGGACCAACCAAATAAACAGATCATGACAAAAAAAATCATCAGGGCATCAGCCAGACTGTGACAGGCTTATTTGTTGCCAACTATGCAGGGGTGCTCGTTGGTGGACTAACTCATACAGTACTATTTTGTTGGTTTGAGTCTGGTGCTTAAGAAATATGGATGTGATGTTGTCCATGGTCCATCTAGAAGAATAACAAGATTCCTGAGAATGATAGGTGGGTTCTTGTGCAAAAGTCAGGAAGAAAGTACAACATGAGGGCACTGAGATGAGGTGTGCTTTTGGGAACAGCAAGGCGAGTAATTAAAAGTTTGTTTCTCAGAAATGTATTTTGGCACCAGGGATCAGACACATCAGCTAAATGCAGCCACTGGGTCAGGTTCTAGTAATGTCAGTACTCTGCACATATCTTACGGCTGACAGCTTTCCTTCTTTGCGTGTCCAAGACCTGCCTTAGGAGTGATGCCTCCAGTCCTCACTGTGACGACCTGCTACATTTTCTTAAGCACGCTTGTGCTTGAAGAAGGTAGCAGAAGTTTCATATCTCTCCCCAGTAATGACACTGCTCTATTTGGTGAAGTACCTATGACGGCATGTCCTGTGCCAGTGACCTGCCCTTCTACACTTCTCATTGACAGATCTGACATGGATTCAAGAACAAGAGGTGCGTTGCTATCCCTTCATCTAAGATCTGGGGAAGCACAAGGGTGTCTGCGTGGTCCCAGTAGGCTTTGTACAGCTGGGCTATGTGAGATCCCTCCAGCTCCAGTACTCTAAAACAAACTGTATCTGAAAGTCACTGCTTATTTAGCATACATCTGTGAATACTTCTCAAGAAGTAAATTCAACACTTAAAATTCATGACTAAACATAGAGAAGTGACTGGGGCCTTGGCCTGTGTTTCCCCTTACAGAGGTTTCATTTGGACACCTCCACTTATGCCAGGTCCTTCAACCTCCTTCCCCCATATACTTCTTCTGTCTTTCTCTTCCTGATATTTTTCACCATCTGCCCCATATTGTCTCTCTCTTGCACACATACATTCTGTTTCCCTGCACAATTCGTTTCTCCTCAGAGTGCCACTCATTACTCAAGGCGCCCTGCGAGTCAACTGCTTTCCTAACAGTAATCTGAATGCCAAGACAGATGAGATAAAGTTATGCAAGGGGGCAAAATCCATTTTCCGTCATATTGCACCATTATAAAGAGCCTTGTCTAGAAAGAACAAAGGAGTTTCTTGCTGCAGTTTGATCTTAGCCAGGGTCTGTGCCTCTCTCAACTCTTCTACCGTTTGGTAAGAGATTATATTCCTTAAGATAAGCGATGAAAGGTAGCAATAAATGGGCCTTCTTACAGCTGCAGCTGGGGAGTGTGCCATACCTGAGGGTCCAGTGAGCATGCATTCCCACCACGCAGCAGTTGTGGGTGAACTGCAGCAGCAGTGGCTTTGTTGCCATTCTCAATAGCCTGCAACACAGTACTGCAGCATCCTGCCTTCTCCATGACCACAGACCACAGTGGTGGGGCCTCCATTGTGCTGCACAACCCTACAGGCCATATGCAACTGTCTGGCAGATCACAGACACTCCAACTGGTCCCAGGACACAGGTCTGTTCTGCAAATACCTCCTGCACTATAACTGTGTGAAAGATGGGGGCAGTGTTGAGAGATCATGAGGTGGTGGTCAAATAAGACAGTCTTCCTGCTTAACACATGACACGAGGAATGTCTGAATTCCAGCAAAGTGGCCCTTCAACATCTCTGCAACTAATAGCAAAACTCTGAGATCAGTGGTATCAGAAATGGGTTTCCAAGCCCTCATGAAACAAAAACTTATTCAGATGGAGCTTACTGAAGCCAAGAGATGACATACCTAGATGTGCAAGGGTTGCAGGGACTAGATCTCCAAACTACCTAGTCTGCTTACAAGTATACTTGTCAGCTCTAACTCAGTAGAGTGTCCAGCTTGGTTAGTAGTACATTAATGTCTTGCTTCAGATTAGAAAGAAAATTTTTCTTTTTATTAGAAGAGACTTTAAAAAAAAAGCATCAACAGACCCACACTATCTTTTTCATTTTAAGCAGGTAAAGAGATGACACAAGGAACTGTTGGTCACTCATGGAGCCTCATTTTGCTTGCTGTAAAAACCTTGCTGTACTTTATGTATTTTTATCTTATCTCTTCCCACTACTGCTCAGGCAAATGTACTTTCATTTTAGATCATCTTTCTTGTTCCAATTATTCATTTTATTATTTTAACCTACTGTGTTAAGCTGAGAAGATAACTAATACAGATGTTAAGTCTTTCAGAAAGGGAGCTAACCAAGCACAGATCTAATTAAAATGGACTAGATTTCTTTCCTGTCTTATGCTTTTTTGCTGACCTCTGCATGACTGCTTAGGAAAAGTTAGAAAGAAACAAGCAGAAAAGTGACTAACTGGAAACACTGCTGATGTAAAGGTTAAGCTTATGCAAATAAATAAAGCAAAGTCCTCTTAACTGGCACAAGGAGGAAATAAAAACAGGCCAAAATGCAATCTTCTCCGGACTACCAGAAGCTAAGAATCAAAGTAGGAAAACAATGTGATTACAGATGGCTCTTTAATTTAGCATAGCACAACAAAATTGCATTGATAAGGAAAAAAAAAGCAAAGATATGTTTCATATGACTTTCTTTTAGAAAGCTGACAGCCTTTCATAACATTTCATTTAAATATCAAACAGCCTTTCCCCCCCCCCGATTTTACTTGTTCATTTGAAGTTTCTTTATGGATCTCTATAACTAAAATAATCACAGGCTAAATACCACTGAGAAGAAAAAAACACAGGAAACCAATACACCTACCCTTACAGACACTATTGTGTTATCATGTCAAATCTACTCCAGAAAAGATCTAATATTGAGAAAGATTTCCATTCTACCCCTTTTCTATTACTAAGTGCATGCCCACTATTACACACGGGTGTGCAAGAATTAGCCCATGATTGAAAAAGATATGGGCTAGGAGTCAGAAAACACATGGGCCAAAACGTGTCACCACAGATCTAAGCATCTTTCAAGGTCATTTCATTTGGATGGCTAAAAAGACTACCTCATTTCACAAAAGGCATCAAGAATCATGGAGATCTCTTGTTCTATATGGGACAGTAAAACCATGATCTTTGAGCCCAGAATCCAGAAAACACTTTCTTCAGTCAGCCATCAATCTGTCATAGTTCCTTAGAAAGAGATTAATTAATTTTTTCTGTATTTTATATTGGTGAGGTTTTCCAGCTGAAACAGAAGTTAATTTCTCAAGTTGGACAGACAATAAATATAGCTGGGATTTTTTTCCTGAAACAGACAATATCTTTATTACCAAAGGAATCCTGAACACCAGAATAAGATTTGTACCTTCAGCAATTGTTAATAAGCAGAGCAAAATTCCTCTCATTTATAGCACTGAAATTAGTGGGGAAAAAAAAAAAGAAAAATAGAGATAGGGACACCATAACCTGTAAGTATGCTCTGCTTTGGCAAAATTTTGGGATTATTTGCTTTAAGTAGAATAAAGGCAGAGGTTGTTTTTATGCCAGGGACGCTGTAGAGATACTGAAACTGAACAGACTGGCTAGAGGGAAATAAATAATGCTGACATCTGTGAGGGAATATCCAAGAGGTGACAGAGGGAGTATATGAATGCAAGAACATCAGATAATCGGAAATCCAAACAACCTTCCTGTTAGCACACACTCAGCTCTCTCCTCCACTCAGCAAGGTCCTGAACACTCACCGATTCCCAGAAACCTCCCATATTTCATGATCACACACCACATGGCAGCTGCTTCCTGCTGCCCCACCATCCTTGTAAACTGGGATTAAATTCAGGTGTAGCCTAACTCACATAGCCCTCACTGACTTTACTCGCACATTGCTGGCTTGGGCAGAATGCAGGCTATATACTTTAACTAAGTGCAGCTAGCCCTGAGAATAAAACTGTAATGTACTCTAATGATACCACAATTCATATTTCTGTTTTCTGGGGATTACATGGCAACTAAGTAGCTATTCATGTTTCTTAAATAAATGATTCATATTTATTTAAGGAAATAGCCAAAGGAACTAAAACCTACAAATCTTAGAAAAAAAAGCCTGTCTTCACTCATGACGACTTTATACATTCTTGAAGAAATTATTTTGAAAGCTAAAAATATCTGCTGAAAGCGTATTATTTCGCTACAGCGGATTTGATGCAACTTTTTGCACAGGTATGTATTACCACACATTGGTTTTATACTGTGAGATTCCAGTGTATTTAATGCTACATTATCACAGCAAAGCTTTGTGGCACAAGAATATTTTCTAGTTCATCATGATTGAATTAGCTCATTGCTGTTGTACGTCTTCTGTTTTACTCTTACCAAGCTGTTTCAATCAATGCAGCTATGCATCTTCTGACCATAAAGCATGACCATTACCTTTGTCTCATTAGCAGGATCATGCTATGATTACCTTATGAAAAGGTAATAAAAAACCACACCAAACCCAGCAACATATTCTCCTCTGCTGTGTCTCAGACTCCAAAATACTTTATGCCGGACAAAAACAATGCCAATATTTCCCAGTGATTGATTCTTCATTTCACATCTTGCCTACCTGGGAAAATACTATTCTAATAACTGACTTAAAAGCAATTCTTCGGCTGCAATCTAAAAACCTCATTTATGCAGTTTTACACCACTTCTCTGAAGGCAGAATATATGACATATACCTTACCATACTCGTAGCTTTGATGTACACATTATCTTTCAAATGACAGTTTCCATCATGGGGAATTACGATCCCTGCTAATTTACTATCGAGAGCCAGATGGGAAGTTTGATCTGTCATCACAAGAAGCAGTCGCTTTGCTTCTTTGCGCCATCCAATATGGCTCTAAAAAGAAAACAAAATTAAGCATAAGAAAGCAGTAACTGCCTATTTTCTAAAATAATAACAAAATGAAAAATGAATGTGAATGTCTACTTTCAGATATTACACTGCTTAGCAGCACTGAGTTTAAACCAGGCTATTTAAAGCATTTTATGTGGAAACATATATCATGTCCTACATCTGAAAACTACTACTGTGAGTCAGAGATCCACTTACCACTTTGCTTGTTGAAGAAAGATGTCTCTAAAATATATAGAGATTATGCATTATATAGTGGGCTTGGGTAACAGCTGCCACTTTGTGTGTGTCACTATTACATACAAATGCAAATGCACAGCATTTGTGTAATTCTCTGGGATCAAAAAAGTATTACAACCAACAAATATGCATTCATTCGTATTGGTACTTGGTGCCCTCTTCTATTTTTACTTTATATTTATTTACTTTATATTCTCATCATTCTATAATTTCCTTTTCCCACGCAGCTTTCCAGAAAGAACATTGGCATATGATCAACCAATAAACTAAAGTTTGAGTGTCTTTCATGCACCTGCAAATTGACAAATTCTTTATTATGCAGTGAAATACTACATCTATCCACAATCCTAAGGGATTAATAGCAAAGTGGCATCTGCAAGGGTGAATTTAATGTGTTTTAGGAATTCAGTGATGTGAAGGAGGTAGCAGGGCAAGCTTATATCTATACTGGGTTAGGTGCCAATTTGTATTTCCATAACATTTATTTCCCTGCAAGGAATAAACGGCTGCTTCAAATCAAACTTGAGAGGCACACATGAATCACCTCATATTCTTTTTCACTATTCCCTCTCTCGATTATTCCACCTTCTTCTTCACTAATTCCATTTTTCATCCTTTTTCCTCCTTCCTTGCTCCTCCTCCCTACAACGCTGTCTCATCTCTACCATTTCCCTTAACGCTGCCAGGTATCTTTCATCTCATGTGAAACGTGTATCTGCAATACAGTCCATGTATTCAGCCAGGCTTCATGACTTATTGTCTACCTTTTCTTTCTTTGCTTTGCAAAGAGGGATTTAACTCCCTTCCCAGGCTCATTCCCTGCCAGCTCTGAATGGGGAAGGAGTATCTCATAACAGTAGGGATAATAAGTCCAGAGGGGTTCGGTGTCTTTTCCAGCTTACACATTAGTCATCAGCCTCCCTCAGACAACCCTAGACAGCATTGCCCTAAAGAAGGGGTATTTTAAGTTTTATTTATAAACAGGTTATATCTTAAATAATCTCAAATGCTCCTCCAGCACCGTAGAAACTTCTTGCTCCTAAGACTCCATCATTTCACTTTGTCACCTCAAGACTCCTACCTACATACATCACAGCAACCAAAATTTTAAAGAAGCTTCATGTCCTAACCTGCTAGTGCTTGCCACAGGAATGTATTGGTTAAAGCAAGATGGAGCAAGTCATAAAGTTCTATTGTAGGCAAAATGAATGCACATTAATATAAATTATAGTTAATGGTGGTAGTTATGAATTGCACATTTTTCTCATCCATTTTGGTTCACAATTCAGTTAGCAGGAAAGCCTCCCCATTCTAATGAATGTTTCCATTCTATTGTTTTTGGAAGCATATATTATTCTAGAGCTCACATGTCATAAGTGTGGAATGCGTCCAATGAGAAACACTAATTTTAAGGAATTTTTCCAAAGCTTCAGAATAGTTTTTTATAACAGCTGTGATCACAGTTACTGTGAAGAGTGGCTTTTATTTACCTGTTTTACAGCTCATCAAAATCTGAAAATAAAATTGGGGCCAAAGTATTAATTTTTAACACAGTTTGGATTCCTTTTTGGCCTTTATTCATTCTAGTGCTCCAAAAGAGAACGTGAAGATGGACAAGATAAAAGAATTGTCCTGACATCATCCCAAGAGATGAGAAACACACCAAGCCTGTGATTTGGACAGGAGTTGAATTACTTTCTTTAAGAGCACGAGAAAGAGTATCTTATAGAGCATTAGCAAACCCATGAATCAGCCAACTTTCAAAATTTCTGTTGCACTACTATGCATAGAAGAAAAACAACATGCAAAAGAGCCCTTTAGAGCAAACATATTCTTATTAATTAATATGCTTATAGCTTGGGAACTACTGATGCAGATCTTTTCCATCTTTTTCGGCATGGGAGAGATGGTGATGAAATTTTATCAATATACAAAAGTTAATTTTCAGTTGATTTGTATTGGTTTTAAATTCTTTAAAAGATAACACTGAAGTGTGTTTGTTTTCCTTATCTACATCAGCAGATATGTAACTGATCCTTCAATTTTCAACTACATTCTTAAGTAGAAGAAATGTCAAATGGTATGTCTTCACTTAGGAACACAAGGAGGGCTTTAATAATTTTTGAAACTAATTTTTTAATTAGCTGAAATTAATACACATGCCTGTTCAAGCAAGAAACAGTTGCCTTCATTGCCCATCCTATGTTGGTTAGGCTCGTTAAAGATCATCATTAACCAATACTGAAAAAAATTTCCTTATGCTCTCCTTTATCAGTTTCAATGGGAAACAGAAATGTATAGCTAAAGGGGAAATAATGGAAAAGGAGGAAGAAATCTTAGTCCTAGAAGTGACATTTTGAATTCTGAAACACTGAGCACTGTTGTACCAATATATATATATTTACCTGTGTCTGAACTACAGTTTAGTCTTTTGTTAATAAGCTCCTTACCTGGCACACAGCTGCTTGGAGCATCGCATCAAAACCCCCTTCAGGTGTATCAATATTCCCAGAAATCTTTTGTTTATTCACTGCATTTCTGAATTCTGCTATATTGTCAGTCAGGGATAGCACGTGAATATAACCGTGAGGAGGCATACAATCTAAATTATAATCACTGTACAAAAACAAAACAAAACAGAACAAAAGTCTAACATATTCCATATTATCCATCAACATTCCATATTTTCCATCAACCCATAAAATCCTGTTACTAATGAGGAGGTATATAGACACAGTAAAAGAAATACTTAAAGAAAGAAAAATAACTTAAAGTGAGATTAAGTTCATTGGGGATTAGTTTGAATTTACTATGAACAACAGATTTTTTTGG
This sequence comes from Balaeniceps rex, assembly GCA_013401315.1. Taxonomy (NCBI): domain Eukaryota; kingdom Metazoa; phylum Chordata; class Aves; order Pelecaniformes; family Balaenicipitidae; genus Balaeniceps; species Balaeniceps rex. The sequence goes on along the minus strand of VYZW01034984.1, from coordinate 160,195 downwards.
TATGTTATGGAAATGTATACAATATAATTTAGTTCATATTGTAACACTACATATGTAGTGTTTCTGTACAGAATGAGAAGAAACATGATGTGAGTGATGGTGTGACCTCAGAGAGTATATCATCCATTTTGGAACATCTACGGAGCAGTACAGCTTTGCTTTTCATTGTCCTGAGAAAGGCCTATTACACCGCAGCATTAAGATCCTTTAATAGCTCAATACATGGGCTACTGGATCAAAACTGAAACAAAATTTAAGTTCCAACCTCCAGTATTAGTAAGTAAATGTACATAAAACTAATGTTGAGATTAGTGACAGTTACCTCAGTAAATGGATGGGAAACTCCATTCACTGTATCATCTTAGTTGTAAATGATACTTTTTGAAATTATATATAAGAGGAGAAAGGATGAAGTCTGACATAAGTAAGCTAATGCCATAGCTCTTGTACAGGTTGCTGCTCTGTGACCCATTTAGGGCGGTGGAATTTACGGCACAAGCTGAGGTGCTCATCTGATTCAGAGATGCTGGGCAGATTTCATCTCACTTACCTTCCATTGCATACAGTGCAGGCATCTGGACTATAACCTGCCTGCCCCCGACTCAATTTACAGTCAATGAAGAGAAACTGGCACTGTAAGGATTAATACCTCTGCAGATGTCTACTTTTAGGCAAAATGAATCATGACCTGGCAGTGCTAACGGATCTCCGCTGCCTATACAGACAGTCTAGAGGACTACTTCAGACATAGACATTTATCTCTACCTAATGAATTCCGCTACTAATGCCCAATTCAAAAATCACTGAAATCAAAAAAGATACTTATGGACTTCACAGAACTTTGGATCATCTCTTCCCAGGAAAGATAACAATGAGCAAGAAGGCATGAATAGTTAATATTCACTTTTCCAAGTATTACGGTTTATACAGACTTGAAATGATTATGAATAATCTTGTTCTCCAGAAGGTTTTGGAAGTGATCCCTCACTTTATGTAAGTGTTGAATGCAAGGTATAAAAGACATGGCATGAAAAAAGAAAAGCAAGCCAGAACACCTTTCTTATTTAAAATGGGAGTTCATTCATATTACAACTGTGGAATTAGATCAGAGGATTGCTTTTGTTCATTAAATGAGCTGAAAGAAACTGCATCACATCGGCAAAAGTAGAGTTCTATGAAAAGAGTTAATGAATGCACGACCATACACCAGAAGAGAAGTCCTAAGTCAAAAAGTACAAAAATTTGTGATGAATCTAGGCAACGTATATCCAAAATAGCTAAGAACACAACAGTTGACTATAAAATTAAATGCAAAACATATTCAAATATACCAAAGCAGCATGTTGTTTGGCTTGTTTTGCTAAAGAAAATATTGCACATTTTTTCTGATACAGAAACAGGTTTTCTGAAATCACTCACCAGATATTTCAGAAGTAATCATTGCATAATAATTTTCAGCATTTTCTTAGGAACTTTGCTGGAGAGCCAAGGTGTAATGAAACAAAGACAGATTCTGAAGAGCTTCAAAAATAAATATGCATAATGCATATTTGTGTAATTAAATAATTTCTTGGTGCTACAGTAAATATACAAAGACTACATACCTGCATTGGTTATGGATTCTACCTGGATGAATGCTAATATACGGTGACACAGTTTTATCCACATAGGATCCAAATCCAAGTCGAAAATCAAGAGAAATATTCGCCATCTTTTTAGATAAAGCAAATCCAACGGAATTTAGTTTTTCTATATTGTTGTGCATAGAGGCTGAGACATCAACTAAATAATAAAGATCCACAGGGTATTTCTCTAGAGGACGAACTTTTAACATAAAGTTTGCTTCACTTCCTGAATCAAAGGAAACAAATAAGTTTATTTACTATTTTTGAATGGACACTCTTAAAAATACAGTTATTTTTGCAGCAACCTCAGCACAAAGTTGTTTGTGTCAGCAAACAGAAAAACAAACAAGAAAACTTCCCAAGAGTAAATGAAAATTTGAAGCATCCTTCAAAAACAAGCCATAAAGGGACTCTTTGTTGAACATCTTGCTTTTTTTTTCTTGCAGGAGCACTGTGCAATTTATTGTAAAAATCTGACTTCTCCCCATTTTCTTTTAAATTCCTGATTATGCAATCCCTTTGGCATTATACCAAAAAGCAGTTATGACTCACAAAGGACACAGATCTGCATACAAATTGTGGTCAGTCACTTCAACGTTGATGCTCCTAAGTATGTAAGTGTATCCTGCAAATAGTTTGTCATATGAGTCTAAAATTACATGTGTACAATAAAGACAGCACAGCCTGAAAAACTCACGTAAATTATGCTCCAAGTTTATACCAATCTAATTACAAAGATTCGATAAGAAAACTCAGAAGGATCATAATATTTTTTAAAAAAAGAGGTTTTAATATTAAAAAAATCCATCTTTTGGTGTATATAAAACAGAACTCCTCTTTTATTTCAGGATGATAAATGTCTGTCTCTCCTGCAGAACCACATCACGCTCTCGTATGTAGTAAAAATGTTAATGCTTTGGAAGCCACTAAAAATAGTCCCCACATTTTTGCTTGCCTAGTATTCTGTAACGCCAGCAAAAAGAAGGAAGTGACTGGAGTACGGGCAATGTAGGTACAGTAATGCATGAGTTCAAATTGTTCACCCAAAGTGTGAGCTCACAGAAGAAATGGAGGATCTTCGTGTGATGAGTGCAGAATGTAACTCAGTATTATGCAATGAAGATACAGCAAAGGACAGAAGGAAGGGATACATTATAGAAGAATTATGCAGGTTTTCACTAAAAGCTACACATTCAGAAACATTCACAAAAAAACCCACCTGAAATGTGACTTATCTATTCATGACATTTACTGGTGCATATGACATTGCTAGATAGCATAATTAAAGTACATGTAACAAAGATCTGACCCAGAGAAGTTAAACATGCAAAGTACTTTCTTCCAATGGTCTTTGAACATAATCCACCTGAAAATTTCAGGATTTGTCTGTATCAGGTCTTGCATGAAGAAAACAGAATTTCAGTGTGCTGTAACTTATGTGTTTCCTCTTTGCCAATCAAATTACTTTTTGTAAATGACCCTTGTAGGTCTCCAGTTTGCACATAGCGAGATGCTGAGTTCAGCTTTTCTTTTTTCCCACATAAATCCTGACAGTTGGGTATATGTAAACAGTGACAAAAAAACCCAGTATCAAAACAAAAACATCTTTGTATGATTATACTGTATCAAATTTCTGGGTTGAGGCACAACTATAGCTGTATATCTGTGTATTTCCCTGGGGAATAAAATACAGGCAGGATGTCTGTATATTAAAAGTTATTCTTCTGGAGTCCTCAGAATTTCAGTCTTCTGCCTCCCTGATGCAAAAGCTTCAGCAAAGCATATGGAACCCCAAACTTAATTTCACTATTTACTGGCAAAAAGGTTAATTAAACTAAATTTTAGAAAGCTACGTGTTTTCTATGAATCCAGTATGACTTTGGAAATAAATGTGATTACAGACACTTCCAGAGCTAGCTCAGTTCCTGAGACCATTTCTCAGTACAAAGCAGAGTACCAGTCATTTCTTTGGAAGGAGAGTGAGGAAAGGAGAGGAAGTGCTGATGTTACTTTCTTAGTTTTATTATTATAGAGATGGAAAACCAGAGTTCCTCTGTGCTTTACACTCATGCAGATCCTTTCTTTTTCCCTTGTAATTGACAGAAAATTATCTTTTATACAGTGAAGATCAGCAAGCTACTATGATAATTCAGACTTCTCCTATTTACTTAATGTTTTTCTACAAAAGATTGATCCCTCTTAAATGACATATTTCTTTCTCCAACTATTGTTTGCAAAAGAAAGAAATAAAGTTTTATGATATGAAACATACCCTGCATCCCTTTATATCAGCTTCCACTTCTGCTGTTGGCTACAGCTCTTTTAGAGACAGGGAACATACATTGATTTAACTCGAGTTCAGCTGAGGGCAAATAGAGATATACCAGAAAAGCTCAGATCCATAAAGGGACGTGCAGACTCTATTAGGGCCAGGTGTCTCACATTTTATAAATTAAATATTAGGCAGTGAATACCTAAGTCACCTTTAGGAATCCAGTCCTTCCTTATATATTGGCTTTGGTGTCTTCATAGTTGTCTAGTCAATGCACTTAAAAGGAACCAAAGAATCAAGAAGCTTATCAAATTATGAATTTAGGAATTCTAACCCAATTTACTTTCAGTATGGAATACAGTTTATATGCATAAATGTTTATATTACATTTATATGTAAGGGAAAACTATTTGTGTAAGTGGCTAAAGAAAAAGAATCAAGAAACCACAACAGAAAAGACTACCTAAAATCCCTTTTCCAATTATTATTTGCATTATTCTGACCTTCAGCTGTGTTTGACAGAAACACTTCTTGCTGAAGACTATACTTGAATATGGGAGCAACACCATCATAGTCCTACAATATAATGTTACAGCATCATTCTTCAAAATAATTATTCCAGCCACTTCTTCACAAAATATTTGTACTTAATATTACTGTATTTAGTTTTAATTGACTATAATATCAATGTGTTAGAGACAACCCAACCTGGACGCAGTTGGACTGAAACTTTTCCTGGTGTCACTTGTGTATTTGTTTCATGGTCACTGGGTATTGTGACATGAACTGTGGGATTTTCTACAAAATCTGACTGGCAGCCTCTTTTCATTAAGTTGAAAACAGTGTCACAGCGTCCCTTCTGTGTTGCGTCGGCCATGAAATCCTGTTTTATAAGACACAAAAAGTATAAAACAATCTGAGCTGAAAAAACCAACTGTAATATCTTCAAAGGAAAGAGAAAAACAAAATAATAGTCCTTGAAACAATAAAATATGCTACTATAATTGCACAAATTGTAGAACGAGTTCATGGAAGCCACATGTTTTTAATAAGGGCAATGACAAAATATTTAAATTAGAAGTTAAACCTAATTGCCACAATGACTTTTTTCTACAAAGGACAAAACTTTTGTATGAGAAAGAGGATCTTGCACAATCAGAACAAGCTGACTTTGGAGAAAAAGGAAACTATGTACCGTGACTATGTCACCAAAAAAAGTTCTACGCTATGCTATGAGTTAGTTATACCAAGAAAGTGCCATTCACACAAGAACAAAATAGGTTAGTTTTCAGCGGAATCCACTGGCAATGTTACTTAGGCTAATATTTAAAAGTAGAAGCGGAAGTCAGCTTTAGATTTATCTAACCTGATGTCCTGGTTTCCAGCTGGGTTAGAGTTACTTTTCTTCCTAGTAGCTGGCATAGTGCTGTGTTTTGGATTTAGTATGAGAAGAATGCTGATAACACACAGATGTTTTAGTTGTTGCTAAGTAGTGCTTAGGCTAGTCAAGGACTTTCTTTTTCAGCTTCCCATGCTCTGCCAGGTACACAAGAAGTTGGGAGGGGGCACAGCCAATATAGTTGATCCAAATTGACCAAAGGGCTATTCCATACCATATGACGTCATGCTCAGTATATAAACCGAGGGGAGTTAGCCGGGGGGCAGCGATCGCTGCTTGGGGACTGGCTGGGTGTCGGTCGGTGGGTGGTGAGTGGTTGCATCACTTGTTTTCTTTTCCCTGGGTTTTGTTTGTCTCTCTCGTTCTCCTTTTCATTACAATTATTATTATTATCATTATTATCATTATTATTATTATTGCTATTATTATTATTATTATTATTATTATTATTATTTCAATTATTAAACTGTTCTTATCTCAACCCATGGGTTTTCTTACTCTTGCCCTTCCAATTCTCTCCCCCATCCCACCGGGGAGGGGGAGGGTGAGCGAGCGGCTGCGTGGTGCTCGGCTGCCGACTGGGGCTAAACCACAACACCTGAATTTGTCTATCACAGATGTTTAAGTTTTACCCCATAACCTACACCAAATCCAAAGACCAGATGGACTATATCATTTCGATCCCCAGAAAGAGGAAGCTACATAGTGCAAGACTGGACAGTTTAAGATGCCACCAACATAAAAAAGCCCTTGTAACAACAGAGAAGTGATTACTAGTAGGATGATCTCAGAAGCAGCACATCCTTCATTGCAGTGAAAGGGCAAAGTTGCCAAAATTGTGCCAACATGATCCAATGCAAAATTCCTTCCTGACCACAAATCTGATGATTAACATGATCCTGATCATGCAAGGAAAAAAAAAGACAAGATCCTTTGTACTCTTTCAAAGCATTGGTCCATCACAGCCACAGCTGGAGACCAAACAATGGACAATCTCTGATATTTCAGAGGCAGATGGGGAAAATAAACAATCAAAAAGTGCATACAGCCAACTGTGTATTAGAGAATAGTCATGCAGACCTTGAAAAGATCAGAGAAAGTCCCTGAAGAATGAGACTCAACAGTCATGTATCTTGTTTTCCAAGTTCCAACTCATTTTTGTAGTCTACCTCTGATATATTTTTTCCATAACCTTCTTTAATGTTGACAACAGAGACTACTTTTTAGGTTACTGCTATTTATACACCCTTTTTGATGTATATACATTTCAAAAAGGTAGATTTTTCAATGTATAAAGAACTTAGCTACTCTCATTGTTATCAATAATGACTGATAGATATATTGCATTTTCTGAAGTTCGCTGTGTGGGGCTATAAAGTCAAAGCATCTCAAGTGTTCTGCAGGGCAGATTTTCTCATTAAAAACATTGTTTAGATGAAGCAGGCATGCTAAGCTGAAAACTGCTCCTGTAACTTTACTCTGGAAAATTTCTATCTGCATTAATATGGGTTTTGCCATTCCACAACCATGGATGGTGCAGAGGTGAACCAGCTATCAAAGCATGGTCTAAGAGGGTTTGACAAACCCCTGGCTTTCATGAGCAGCTCTCGGGATTGACATGAGAAGTGAAGCAAGAGAAGCAGGGCAGAAGTGAAACCTGGTCAAATCTGAGTGCCTAGTTAGAAGGAGACCTACTGCAGCTCCATAGCACTGGAAAGCTAAGAAGTGCTGTTCCATGGTAAATACAGACATAGCAGGATAAAACTGTGCCCTTTGTAAGACAGGACATCAGGCCACAATAATGGACCACTCCACATTGTAATCCATTGTGCCATCTACACATGCCCTAAGGCTCCTCTTGGAAAACAAGCCCTCCATGCCTCTATTGCATTACTTTTCCTTATACTTCTTTCAGACTTAGTTAATCATTCCAAGACACAATATCTCTGATAAAGTTACACCAGTGCCTTACACTCCTTATCTCTTCCACACACCCCCTAGCAATTTACCTACCTTCTCTGCTAATGAAAGCTACTACAGATAATTTGCACGTGACCTCCAAGAGCCTATGAGTTTGTAATTGCCAGTGATATTCTTAAAAACCTTGTTCTCTGAAGTGCTTAAAATGGTCCAGTCTTACTCGAAATCATGTAATCAACTGTTTTTTCTGTCAAACAAAACCAGAAATTCCTATATTCTTACAGTTTGCAAAGCAATAACAATTTCAGAATAGTTCTTGCTACCTAAAATCTATCTTCTGTGATAAGTCTCAGAACTGATAGCTTCAAGTGTCAAAATAAGAAAAATACAATTTTTTCCATTTGTGACAGGGTCATAATATATGGTGAAGTCAAAGTTAACTCCACTGTTAGTCAAACATTTTGCTAAATGTAATAGGCATATATGTATAGACTTGCTCTGATATATAATGAGGACTTAATATAACTTACTGATAAGTAAATTTGCTTTTGAAGCCAAAACCTGTTAAACTCTGAAAGTTACTGTAAGTCTGCCAAAGCTGTCTACAAAGCAGATGGAACGCATTAAAAAGTTCTCACTTTATTTAAAATTACTGCAATTTTCCAAATAAAAGATTGTATTTTATCCTTCAGAAACAAAATATATTTCACATGATTTCTCAGGTTCTGTCTCCAGAGGTCATTTAAAGATTTTCTTGCTATTTCTCACTATAATTTTCACAGTTTAAAAGTCTTTTATCTTTATAAATATCAGAAGCAGCTAAAATATAAAGTCAAAAGTAAATAAACAAAATGCCATACCTCTTGAGCACACCATCCACACTCTGGACCCAAAGCAAGACACTTTGTGCATGTTACTGCATTTGAAGTGGCACATCTGTTTTCCGCTGCAATGAAATATAAAACCAAACATTCATGATTTATGATGATATGTGGGAATTGTAAAATACCTAATTTGAAACCAAGATTTCAAAAATTACTTCACCAGATTAAGAGTGATGACAACGTATCCAAACAGAAGTAAAACAGAACAAAGGCAGCCCGGTGAGGGAATACTTGCAGCATTTTTTTTATCTACAGTCTAGAACTATATGTACAGATTGAATAAAGTCCACTCTCAAGGCCAAATTTTTAAGATCCTGATTTAGAACAATTTTGAAGTGAAAGTTTATCTTTGGCATGTACCTTGCTGACTTACTGCCTAACAGAAAAAATATACCAGGTAGCTTACCTCTTCATAGACATTTTCCTTTTAAGTAATTTACACTTGACTGAGTTATTCATTATTCACTCTGTATGGAACCCAAAATATTTTCTCACCTTCTATAAATATTCCCCCTCTGCATTTTCTGGAATGAATGATTTCCCAGAAGAGGCAATTTTTTTTTTTTCAGAAGCGAATACAAATTTATCCAACATTACGTGTGTCACAGATTGAAGACACATCATTCTGTACTAACAACTGCAAAAATTGTGCCTACTAACAGGTCTATCAGCAAAGCCCTTTATACCCTTTTCAGAGCTTTGTTTTATAGGTCACTGCTTAAGTTACTACTCTTTGCTATGAAACTTTGGCAGTCGGAATTGAGAAGAAGAGATAGCCTTTCCAAGGGACTTGGTCAGCTCAACTTGAATGTCAGCATTAGCGTATCCTTTCAGCACATTCAGCACAAGGCTCTTGCAGACCAGTGTGCCTCTACATGAGACAGAAATTGCCTGCCAAGAGCTATGAGGAAGGCACATAATATGACTCTTCAGTGCACAGCACAGTAGTAGTGCTGTTTAACAACTCTGCTTAGTGGCTTATTCAGCATGGCATATTATATGATTATAAAATATACTGGAAACAAAATAAAATTAATTACTGCATACTGGAAAGGCTACTTCTCTTAATTGGTCCATCACGATAATGTGTGTATCATTATACCAAAACAGTTTGAAGAAAGGTTTGTTTTTCATCCAAAGTTTTGGCTACATGTACTGTCTCTCAGATTATTTCTTTCCAACCTGCAATAATGCAAACCATCTCTCTTTTCAGAGTGATGAGAGCAACTTCTCACAGTGAAAAGCTGTATTAGGAAAACATGTACTAAAATACCTTTTTTATCTTCATTTAACTGATGTCAGCTATGGATTCAAAGATGAGATCCCATATCACATGAACAGCTAGTCCTCAGTAGGTCACTTTAAATAACTGATGGTCCAAGGAACTAATCACAGCTTGCAAGTTATTAGTATCGACAACATATATACCATTATCAGTATTAAACAAGATAGAAAAGCCTAGTACAGCACAACTGCAGCATTATACTGATAACATATAGGTTAGTGGCAGTTTCATTAATTTCAAAGGTCAAACCTATATTTCTATTTCATATAAACTGCTGTTGACAATTTTTGCCATGCAGGCAATGCGAGAAAAGAAATATATACGAAAGGCAGAGAAACTCTTACAGATATGATAGAAACAATAAGTTGAAAAGCAGCCCAGGAAGGTGCTGAAACAGAGGGAAAACTGATTAAAGGGTGGGAGAGGTGGGCAGGGAAAAATAAAGGAGGAATCGCTAAGGAGAGAGAAAAGAACAAGACAAAATCTAAAAGGTTTTTGTTTGTTACAAAACAAAACACAGCAAGTTTGACTTGGATGTGAAACGAGAGCAAGCTCATTCGGCACTGACACATTAAAACTTCTTTGCATTTATAAGAAGATGGCAACAGCACTTTATGTTCTGCAGTCTGAAAGAGCAGACCTGGAGGCCGTGGAAACAGTTACCTCAAACTGCAGGAGAGCAGAATGATGGTGAGGATTCCAGGTGGGTACTGACACGCACAGTGTTGTAGAGCTTGCCACAGATCCCTTTCTAGACAGTATTGGTAAAGCGCAAAGACACAGGATGAAAAGTTGTTGAAGGAGTAAAAATAAAAGGAATGTAATTATTCTTGGCACAGAAACATCACTCCCATCTTCAACTGGATACCAAAGACAGCAGAGATGAAAGACATTACAAGAAAAAGAGAGTAAAGTGATGGATTCAGTAAAAGCATCAAAGGACAAGGAAAGATAAGAATTGCTGATGTGCAGCATAACAGTGGGTAAAGACCACCATGGGACAAAACAGGGAGGAGATGATGTGAACTTTGAAGTTACCAATCGAGTAACAGCCACCATAAGAGACAAGAGCTGTTCTGATAAGAATAAATAGTTGACAGGAAGAAATGAGAGACCTGTGTATCTAGCTATACAGATAAGGAATAAGCCAAGTTAATTCCTGGTCATCGTAATCAGTAAACCAAAGTAAACCAAATAATGAGTTTGGCCTAATTAATTTCCTGCAGTAATTTCTGAGACTCCTCTTAAAATGTATAATCCTACCTGAATAACACACATTTCCCAAAATTAAATGCCATTGACCATGTAACAAAACATTCATGTCTTATTGTAATGTGCACTTGCTAAAAAAAATAGTATGTGTCTATGACGGGAACATGTACCATATTTCCAGATGCATCAGAAAACTGACTGAAAAATAATTGTCCCAATTTTCTTTTCTGTATGGTTAGCTTAGGTACTGAATCTATTGAAGCTTGATTTAGTTTGTTAATACAACCTATGTGGCAAAATATGGGGGGGAGAGGTGATGAGTGTGTCTTTCTAAACTGCTAAGGCAGAAGACAAGATCTTAAAATCCAGTTTGGGTTTTCAGTGTGATCATGGCAGATGAAATGCTTTAACAAATGAGATACACAGTATTGCTGGATGCAAATCTCTTTGCTGATAACTCTCCAGTCTCAAGAGCCCCATTTTCACAACATGAAGTCACGGATTGGCAATTGACAACCTTGGTACCATTGGCTCAAAAAGATGATTTTTTTGGACTAGAGGGAAATGTGAAAAAGGTTTATTAATGCCCGAGACACATTCTCACTACATCACTACTGTGGTTCCCAAGTACATAGTCCCTTATAGC